>JAGFPH010005493.1:20551-39099 GCA_018207615.1 Philaenus spumarius | reverse complement strand
GAAATATTATAATTATACAAATATTATAATCATACTGTTATCGGCAAAATACTGTGACTAAACAGTTTAGGTAAGTCCTCTAGTTTTTTTTTTATTCTAATTATATAAAGTGATAATACGACGAAATATTATAATTATATAAATATTATAATCATACAGTTATCGGAATACATAAACGATAATTAAAACCTTTCCACACCCACACCCACCGCACAGTAGAACAGGTCACTAATCCCTAGCCGGCTGGCCCTCGCTCCGCCAAGCCTCTGGCTGTCAAATTACCCTCGTCAAAGTTTTTAGGCAACTTGCCCTCGGCCCTGCACTCCTTATTTTCAATAACAAAAATAATAAATGGGGTTAAAGGGACTTTATAAACACTCTGTATGTATACAGTTTTTAATGACACCCCAAAACGTGTTCTGGGGACCATGATCGGTGCTCATTTACTACTCCCGACCTTAGGTATCACTATAAGAGGCACTGCAATAGCTCATCTTTCCTATGGAAATTCGCTAATAAACTAAATCATAATCAATTTTAAGTTACTTTAAAAACTATAACTTCTATTACTAAGTTTTAGCATAAATTAATTATTAATTACAATTGTTTTCTTATCGAGTTAAATAACTTATTCTAACAGCGTGAATTTGAGTCTATCGTCGAAATGATTTGAATAAACTGCAGCAATGTATTTCCCCCCACAAAACACTTTATCAAGGCAAAGCCAAGGCTGGAGTGTTGAGGGCAAAGGTTCTGTGGATTCCAGCAGTGTCACTATGAAATACTGTTATTGCTTGCGACTTTATCGTTCCTATAAAATAGATTCCGCATATTCGGTTTCACTAGAATTGAATTCTCTGACTTCGAATACATTTTATTCAGATTGTGATCGGGAAAGGGGTAGTATTTTCTTCGGAACTATATTCTAAAATTATTTTTCCGCGTTCTACGATTGTTTAAAATCGTCTGTGAAAAGAGATAATGCGACGGAACACAGGGTGTGACGCAATCGTCCTGCCAAGCTTTATCACATTTTCAGCTGGTCAAAGCTAGTTAATAATACAGTATGACATGAGTCGGATCTTGTTTGGTTTAGAAGTTGTCTCTCTGTGTGTGTTTTGAAAGAAAGGTTATCTCGTGAACGGTTTAAGATACATTCATAAAACTCGGTATGAGAGTTTATCATAACGGTTTACACAAAGGTGCAAAATTAAATTTAGCTGAAGCTTTGCTCTTCAAAATGGTGGTGGTTTGAACTTTTAAAGGTTTAGTATAAACAAAAACTAAAGATTTTACGAAAAATGTCAAGATACAAAAAATGTAGAAACTTTGAAGACAAATCCAACGTTGTCACTTTTTACCATTGAGTCAAGCGTAACCGAGAAGGTGGAATAGTTCTGGCTGAAAGTGGTTTTCAGTGATTATGAAGAAATTCATACGCGTGGTGTATTAAATAAACAGAGTTATAATTTAAATTTAGATACAAATATTAATATTTTTTTGGAACGAAGTTCCTTCACGCGGGTTGGAGTTAACAAATAGAAAATGTAATGCGTAACGAAAAAAGTGTTATTAATTGGTTGTTATGGCAATGGCAAATATAAAATACGAGTAACGGAATAGCGTTATCAAGTTGGTTGCTATGGCAATGAATGTAAATACATTCAAGACACATGTGTTTTGATTCATCAGTTTAAATTAAGAGATGATCGTTCCTTCCGGCGTAGTTTAGATATTATCGTCAAGCGCTGAAATACATTCAATGTACATAAAATGTTGGTTCATCAGGCCTAACCTAAAATTATTGTGTGTATATTTAATTTATATTACCTGCCTCAACGACAAAAAACATACAATTATGTTAGGTTAGGCCTAGAAAGTAGTTTTATAGCTCGTCTCAAGTTAATTTGAGGCAAAGAGGGTGGGTAATTGGTATCTTCCATTTTGCGGTCAGTCCATTTACCGGTCAAGTGTGGGGGTGAGGAGGCTCTAGGGGGGGGGGGGAGGTTTTCCATTTTGCGGTCAGGTTTCGATTCCTAGAATACCTGACTATTTTGAATGAATAGGTTCCATGCACATAGAGCAGCAACAGTTCTTGATTGTTTGCAGATGTCGAGTTTTAGATCTTCACGAGGAGTTGTTGACGGAGCCAAGCAGGTTCCTACAATTATACTGTTATCGGCAACATACTGTGACTAAACAGTTTAGGTTAGTCCTCTAGTTTTTTTTTATTCTAATTATATCGAAACTTGAGTGTGCGTGACTGGAAAACTGCCATCGGCCTGGCTCGCCGCTCTGAGTCATCAACCTGTCTCACATGTTCTCGGGATTTTAGAAATATGTGACCGCAAAATGGAAAACTATTTTTGACCCACCCCTCCAGATTTTTGGGTTGACCGGTAAATGGACGATTTTACCCTTGACCGGTAAATGGACGACCGCAAAATGGACACAACCGGGTAATTAGGGTCGGTCTCAACCGTCATAAAACTGACCCTTATTAATGCCGCCTGAGTAGCAAACTATAGTATAAAATTGCAATTCTGTATGTCTTAAGTGAAAATGAAAAAACTATATCATATTTCGTTTCATAATATTTTCCAGATAATTTTGATAAAAAATTTGATTACACTTGGCCAACTTTAAGCTGTACTATCATTATAAACTTTCTTAGTTGAATCAACATTACTAATATGGTTTACAGCAATAAAGTCACGAAAATGTACTAGAGAAGTTCATATTTAAAAATGTAATAAATAATCATTATTTGAGAAATAATTCAATACTGTATCGATATTTATCATAATACAAACAATTGTGTGTTTGTCCCATGTTAATCGGCCGACTTAAAGTGTTGTAACTGGTTTTTTTTTCAATACAAGAAATTACTAAATAAAATTTGTATTATTAATGATAAAGCGGTATTAATTATATTGCATTAATTAAGGCTCGACTCCCTTCATTCAAAACGGCGAAGTTGGGTACCAACTTCAATGTTAGATAAGCAAAACATGCCTTCACTATTAAGCATATTTTTGTGTTGTTTTTGTCAATAAACGAAAGCTGTATTGTTTTTCTTAAAGTAAAATAGATTGTGGGTTTTCATTGCTAAGATTTTGTGCAATGTCTCTTTTTTCAACTGAGTAAAAAATTAATAAAGTTTACTGTTTTTTACTATTAATATCATACGTTTATGAAAACAATAAAACAGTTTTTGAAAATGTATTTAGCAATCAACATCCGCATATTATGACAGTACTTCAAAATGAAACCAAATTTTTAAATTTATTCCACGAATTAACAAAAAAAAATGGCTTATTCTGTAGCATTGCTCTTATGGGAATCAGATTGAATATGGCGGAGAAGGTAGCACCCCCCTTAAGGGTCGGCTCTAGTAAAACAGAAAGCAACCTGCGACTACAGCGCTTCACCCTATAGCGGTGGTAGGTTACGCGGACATTGCTCAACCTAAATCCATTTAAAACCCGCAATTATTAAAATAGCGTTTTTTTTTTAAAATACCAAACTCTTGGGGACAAAATTCTTCATCCGAATGGCTTGGTAATTTTTCGCTATAATTAATAGTTACAACGTAAAAAAATATTTAAAATCGCCCTATAGCGGCGGTAGGTTACACGGACATTGCTCAGCCTAAATCATTAAAAATCCGCAATTGTTCTAATAGCGTTTTTTTTTTTAAAATACCAAAATCTTGGGGACGAAATTCTTCATGCGAATGGGTTGGTAGTTTTTCGCTATAATTAATAGTGACAACATAAAAAAATATTAAAAATCAATGTTTTAAATTGTTAATAAATATTAAACAAAATATTATTCTTAGTTTTTAAAAAGCCATTTGCATGCATATTGACCATATCTTTAAAATGACATATCGTTTATAATTTTCCGATCAAAAATAAAGGAAAAATTTGGATTTTAATTTAACATTGGTCTTATGGAGTGTCAGCCAACATGGCCGACAGCTAGAGCCGACCCTTAAGTCGGCCGATTAACATGGTACAAACACACAATTGTTTGTATTATGGTAAATAACGATACAGTATCGAGTTTTTTTTCTCAAAAAATGATTATTTATTACATATTTAAATATGAACTTCTCTAGTACATTTTTGTGGCTTTATTGTTGTAAACCATATTAGTAATGTTAATTCAACTAAGAAAGTTTATAATGCTAGTACAGCTCAAAGTTGGCCAAATGTAATAAAATTTGGTATCAAAATTATCATAAAAGTATCATGAAACGAAATATGATATCGTTTTTTCATTTTCACTCAAGACATATAGAATTGAAATTTTATACTAGAGTGTCCTGCAGGTTCACTCAGGCGGTATTAATAAGGGTCAGTTTTATGACGGTTGAGACTGACCCTAATTACCCACCCTCCTTGCCTCAACTTCGCTGTTGGTGAGTTGCGGCCCAAACCTCATTTTGCGTATGAGTTGCGGCCCAGAATGAAAAAAGTTTTGTACGAGTTGCGGCCCGAGTATAAACAGGTTAATTGCGGCCAAGGATATGGTTGGTTTAATGGTACATAAAATAAGCGTACATAATTTAAGAAATCAGTTTATTGTGTTAGTTTGGTTTGCATTCCATTGTACATAAGTTTATTGTGTTGGCAAAAATTTAAAACTGTTTTCACAAAATCAACCCGTGTAATGTCTCCATTTGCTAACTTGGCCATCTGCTGCCTATTCAAAACGGTATCGTCACATCGGTCATGATTGTGGTCAGTCTGTTTTTCAATTATTTCATTGGTAACACTAAGCTTTAAGAAAGACTTACACTTTTTATCACAGCATGGCCATCGCTGAACATCGTTCTTCAATGTTTTGTGAAATCGAAACTTGAATCCCTCATAAACTACGAGCGGCTTTGACTTCTCACTAATAATAAACTCCTTAAGAATAGATTTAGAACATTCACCAAGCACAGCAGTGGAGGAACTGATAGACAGTATCATATTTATACTTGGACCGCAACTCGTAGGTTGGTCGGGCCGCCACTCACCTTTACCCCTCAACTTAACCTGAGACGGGCTATAGGTCTAGGCCTAACCTAACATTATTCTGCACATTTATACTCGTCCATTGTCCCTCCGCATGTAATCACCTGTCTCCACTTGTTGCTCTGCCGAGTGACTCGACCCAGCACTCGGCGGGTGTAATACAGGCTTTACAATAGAAACGAATTGACATGCTGGGTACCGTACGTCGTAAATTATACGAAAGGTCAGAGAGGTACTAATATTGAGTGAAAGCAACAGAAAGTCTAAACATATAAAAACAATTAAATTGGGTGTGCTTAAGACCACACGTGGAAGTGATAACTTCTATGACTACGGCGATTTTGAACTCGGTAAATGTGTACAATTATAAGGATTATAAAACTGTAGGCCTATTTGTTAAAATTGTTTATTTATATACGTTATTATATATTTAAAGAAAGGTAACAATATTATCTTTTAATTACTTTTTATTTCATATTGATAGATCAAATGATTCAGAAGTTGTTAATATTATAGTGAAGAAATGAATCATCAAATCTATGTATAAAAGCGAAATACCACTCACTCACTCACTCACTCATCACGATTTCTCAAAAACTATAAAACGGATTGAAATAGAGTTTGGTATGTAGCTTCCTCTAGGGCCATAGGTGCTCACTAAGAAAGGGTTTGAAAAAATTCGAAATTTTAGAGGGGGTTTGGGGGGATCAAATTTATTAAATCACGGTTTCTTCAAAACTACCGAACGGATTGGAATGAAATTTGGTATGTAGCTTCCTCTAGGGCCAAAAGTGTTCACTAAAAAATAGTTTTAAAAAATTGGAAATTTTAGAGGGGTTTGGGGGGTAAAAATTACTAAATCACGATTCCTCCAAAATTACCGAACAGATTGGAACAAAATTTGGTATGTAGCTTCCTTTAGGACCATAGGCTCTCCCTATTAGAAATTTTAGGGGAGTTTGGTGGGATCAAAGTTATTAAATCACGATTTCTTCAAAACTACCGAACGGGTTGGAATGAAATTTGGTATGTAGCTTCCTCTAGGGCCATAGGTGCTCACTAAGAAAGGGTATGAAAAATTTCGAAATTTTAGGAGGGGTTTGGGAGGATCAAAATTACTAAAATCATAATTTCAGATCTTTTATTATTATGACAATAGTGCTTTTATTATTTAAGATCAATATATATAAAAGCCAAATACCACTCACTGACTGAACACTTAAAAAGAATGCAATTACGTTAAAAAGGCTGAAAATACCAACCACCACGGGCAACGCCGTACGGATCAGATAGTATGTTATATAAATATGTACGAATGTTCCGAAGTTAAACAATAGGTATCTCTTCTTTAAATTTGTATAAACGAATATATTGATGATAAAAGATTGTTTTTATATAGCCTACAGTTTATAACCTCAAAGCAAATCTTATAACTGATCATAGCCTACATTAGTTCTATAACTAATATTTGTTTTAAATCAACTTTACAAGAAATTATAATGATTGAAGTTGTAAACGAAACCCCAAAGTATAATCTATGCTGGGTTTGTTTAAGAATTACAGATGATGGGCGAAATCAGCTGTTATATTGCACTATTCTTATGTGTTAATTTGATTGCTATGGTAATGAATGTAGGCCTAAATGTATTAAAATATTCCGTCTAAACGCTCTGACTTGTGTCTACGCAAAAAGTTACGTGACGTTAGATTTCAGAAACATAGTCAAGCGAAAGTGCCCAACATGCCAATAGAAGTTATCACTTAAAAATGTAAAATATCTAAAAAATTGAGTTGAATACTAAAATTATAGACCTTTTTATGTTTTATCATACAGCTCAACAAAAAATTAACAAAACGCTATTTTTGTTTTGAAAAGAGATTAATTTTAGTGGTTTAAATCTTCTTTGTAAACGCAAGAAAATGTATTTTTAAAACATCCTGCTCCCATAAGCCTGCGAATAATAATTTCCCTTGTGCTTAAGCCCCAGTTGTAAAACACTTGACATAAATATTTCCGTTTGTTTTCGCAGCCTAAAGCAGTCTACGCATTTGGCAACGAGGCTTAGCAACAAGTAGTTAGGCCCGCGGTTACAAAACAAAAGTTGCTCAACTTGATCGTCGGTTTTACGAAATCCAAGTAAGTATTGGACTTTTTAACATACATCAGTAAACGTCGACTCTATATTATAACAGTTTTAGTTGGTTGAGAATATACTAGCTGAGCTGGATGTTCCCCGGATTTGTTGACTTGTTAAATTGTAATTAATGAACATACGGATGTGTTAACTAAAATTACGTCTGGCACATGTAGTATACGTTATCGCCTTGATAACCATAAAAGTAAATTGCATTACTTTATCACGGTTAAAATTATTCAGATACATTTTCTTCTTTACTCTATTACCGGTTTGAAGTAATGAAGTATCGTTTCTGTCACATCCAATTAGAGTAATATGAAATTTTTTGTATTTACTTTAAACTGATCAACGAAATTACAATGTTTTATAAAAAATCTAGGGGCTCCACCCTGTGCTCGCTTCTTTACAACTCCCGCACTTTATTCGTGGCGTAGTAAGTGTACACAGATTATTGTATACGCTTATATACTTTCACGGAAATTACGATTGATTAGGACAGAGGCGCTAGGAACGAAGTGGAGTGGCGTTAGAAGCGGTGACATGTACATAAAGTAATACAGATATTGAAACAGACACACGCCATCCACAATAAGTTTAATAATTCGACCACGCAGCTGGACCGCTGACGTGAGTTGAGCAAATTTCCAAAATTAAGTTTATATGCCTAATGTTTTAGGGTTTCAACCAACAATTTGGGGAATAGGTCTACCACGAAGGCGTTGAACAGCTGTGTGTGTGTACGCAATATGTTAGTAGAATTTGTTTCCTCCTATTGGCCTCGCGAGTTTGCACCACTTGGCTTTGAACCGGGTACTTTTATGGTATTTTACGTTTTGGTCGATTTTGGGAAACCAAGCGAGCTATAAGGTTGCGTAAAAAAACAAAATGTGCAGAATAACATCCTACATTTATATTTTTAGAAAAAACTCTAAGAAAGTTTCATTCTCGTAGTAAAAATCTCAAAAAATAGTTACTTCCGGTCAAAAAAAGTACTTCCGGTTGTTGGATATTTTTGGCTAACGAACTCGTCCGAGCGACGTAGTCAACCAACATGTGTACCAAATTTGAACCAAATCGGACTTAAAATGCGGCCTCTAGAGTGCGAACACATACATACATATAACTATATATATGAATTTTAATGACACACCAAAACGTGTTCTGGGGACCATGATCGATGCTCATTTGCTACTCCCGACCTTGGGTCTCACCATAAGGGCCACTGCAATAGCTCATTTTTCCTATGGAAATTCGCTAATAACGGAATGAGCAGTAATTTCACCATTATAATAAATAATGAATCGTCATTTAAAACAAAATTTAGCTATGCCAATTAAAGGAAACAATATAATATGTAGCACCAGATGTTTGAACTATAATACAGAAGGCTTCATTCAATTATTTTTGTTTGTGTTTGCTTTTACATGCCCTAAAAAAAAGTATTGCGAAGTATAACTACTACCTGATTCTAAATTTGCCAAGTTGGTTAGTATGGTAATAAATGTAAATACTTTCAAGAAGCATGTTTTGTTTCAATATAGCCCTAACCTAAAATGTTTTACTTCTTCTTCTCATAATAATTATAAAGTAATAAGAATAGGATACGTGTATTGCGTAGCGGTTACAATTGTATAACTTCCAGGCGCCGTGTATTGCGTAGCGGTGACCATTGCATAACTTTCAGGCGCACAAATTCATAAAGTCGATTATGAAGTCGAAAAAATAAAAAGTTGAACGTGGCCCCCCGGAGATCGGAAGTGGGGTGGAGGCTGGCGAGCAGAGCGAGCAGAAGGCAAAGCCCCCTTATAGTTATTTGTGTTTTAAGGGAGGAAAAGTATCACTTTGCCACCCCCGAAAGGAAATGTTACCACACGATCGCAGCAAGGGTACGACTAAGACACTTTCTTTGCATTTCACTATAGAAGAATCTTTATTAAAACATGGACATTCACATTTACAAAAACAATTGAGGTTATGCCAAGAATATAGACCAGGTAAATTAGACCGATACCTTCCATTGTATCGTAATTGGGTAATCAAGGTAAACTTGCAATACAGCCGCAAAAGCAGAATTTCTATTCCACGGCAGCGAAAACTGTAGAGTATTCATAGCCTACACCGTTATTCCGCCCCACACCCTTGTGTCCTTCTGCTCCAATATTACCTAGGCTTAATATTTCTATTACGACTTGTTTTAATCGAGTTCCCTGAACACAGGTCCGCGCACAGCGATGACGCAGATACTCCGGCGTGCGGGCTGTCGTTGTATTTGATGCGAAACAAATGTTATGGAATAATTCCACCCTCTGCAGAGTGTCACGCTCTAATCCTAGACTCGTCACAAAACCCTGCACTGAGGGGGGGGGGGATTATACTGTCTGTAACTGTTACCGTGTCGGTGATAAAGTTGCAAGTGTGTTTGTTGTGCGACTCTAATGCGATGAATTTACAGAACTACGGGGAAAGGGGAAATGAACTTGGTCGTAACCATGACAGTTATATGATACTCAACTAGATTATACAGTGTGTTTCAAAATGTTTACTTACTGTAAAAATCAAACAACTCTCTTAGTAGGCACTGTATCAAATCCATTTCAAGTTATTGCAAACTTTCTAAATACTACGAAAACTTTTCTGAAACCTGTTGGTTTGATAACTGCAAGAATAAATTCGTTTAGTGCTTGTCTCAGGGTAACCTGATAGTGTAGCGACGTTACAAGCGACGATACGTGGGAAGAGAAGAGCGACGAATAGAAACACACGGACTTCAAAATTACATCGCATAGTGGGGGGTGAGAAGAGCAATGCTACAAAGAGTGCTACGACCACCGATAAGAGCCAAGGTCGCTCAACGACCTTTCTGATGGCTTCAACAACAAAAATCAATCTATTGCAGTGTTCCTGGACATATCTAAAGCTTTTGACAAAGTATGGCACGAAGGCCTGCTTTACAAACTAGCCCGCAGCCCAGTTCCTCCATGCTATGTACATCTCATAAGCTCATACCTCGACAGCAGATGGTTCCAGGTTGCTGTCGAAGGTACACTTTCCACTTCTAGACCCATCGAGGCAGGGGTTCCCCAAGGCTCAGTTCTTGGTCCGTTACTGTACCTTCTGTACACTAACGATATTCCAGTCATCCCCAAAGTATCACTGCGACTCTTTGCTGATGACGCTATGTTCTACTACAGGAATCTGAACCTGGAATATGGCTCGTCGGTCATTCAACAACAGTTGGATGCCCTACAGCCGTGGCTCAGGGAGTGGAGAACTGCAGTAAACACAGACCAAACGCAAGCCATCCAATTTTCTCCACTAAGAAGATTTCCTATAGTCCAATTAACTCTAAATAAATCACCCATAGCATGGACCCGCAAAGTCAAATACCTTGGAATCACGCTTGACGCTAAATTAAACCTGTCCCATCACGCCAAGCAAACTCTGTCAAGGGCTAAATCTGTCCGTGGCAGACTCCTTCCAATCATTCACGAGAAGAGCCCTCTACCACTTCGTATCAGATTGTCCATGTACAAAACTTACATCAGACCGGTACTTATGTATGCAGCTCCAGCTTGGTATTCTCTACTATCTGTTTCTTGGAAGAAAAAGTTGGATTCCTTCCAGAACAAAACTCTCCATTGGATCACCAACTCCCCATAGTACGTATCGAACGTCACCATCTCTCAAGGGCACAAAATCCCCCCACTCGAGGACTTCATCCTAAAATTAACAAATAGAGTCAAACACAGAGCCGAAGGGTCTCGATACACTCACCTCAAACAGATCATCACTGATCCTGCACCTCCGCAGGTCAGAAGAAAACGTCCCTTATGTCTGGTTTACGAACCACCATAAGTATAAAAAAATCCAAGCTCAATTCTAAACACCATATACTTTCGTAGCTAATTCCAGAGTATTCCATAGATTCACCATCTCGTTCTCACTCAAAATTTATTCCAAATTTAGTCAATAAATGTTCAATAAAGTCACTTTTTAGTTTCAGATAAGCAGCTATTGTTCATAAAACAGATGCTGTCTAATACCGAGAGTACGGTCTCGCCAATTTGCAATGCAATGCAATGATAAGAGCCAAGGAATCAAACATACTTGTTTTTGACGCTATCATCACTATCAGTTTTGGTTTTGTCTGAATTAAAATGGATCTAAAACTGTTTATTCGTAAAGTGTTTGTCAAAAATGGTACTACAAGAAATCAACTATCTTTAAGTAAATTATAATAGTCCATTATTTCAAAATTTATTAATTTATTATTTAATGCATTATTTATTATATAGAAATTCAATTTAAAAATCAGAGGATGTCTCTCAATAAAATTCAACATTTTGTTAATAACAAAAATAACAGCACATTACTCTCAATAATTAAAATAGTATATAATTTAGTTATTACTAACAACAAACGCGAGAGACATACTCTCATTACTAATTTATTTTCATAACAGACATGTCTTGTCAAATAATTATTATTGTTTAGTATTAATACGCCAAAACAAAAATTAAATGTTACAAACTTTGTAAATGTAAATTATAGGAAAAAATTAAAGTGTTGCAATATTTTAAAGAAAATTTCTCATTTGTTAATTGATCGTAATTATTAAATTAAAATGTGTATTTTTATTCGTGTATTTTACATATTTTTTTAACACTGTAATTCAATTTAATTTTACTTTGGCAAACAAAGTTTTGAATGTGTCTCTTATAAATGCCTCATTATTTGTCGACCTATTGTTGTTTTCTCTTGATATTTCGGTGTTAAGATCGCCCACAGAACTGAGGAAAGGTGGAATTTGCTCCACATCGAAATCAAAGCCTTCCTTGTCAATTATAATATTGTGTAAGACAGACGGAAAATTCGATGAAGAATTTCCCGTTAATAGGTAATTCATTGTAAGGGAGACAAAAAAAAAAAAACACGGGGCCTAGTGAACACGACAAAAGACGGCAGAAAAATGTGAAGTAGTCGTTCCTATCTCCGCGCTACAATGCGGTGTAATCTCTTTCCTCGCAGCTCTCTTTGCTTTGTCGCGCTTATCGCAGCTTGTACGCTGCTCCACTATGTGGTTACCGTTACGCGAACTTCGTAGTAAAAAGTTATGTACCTGCACCTGTAGGCTGTAGGCAGAGCGAAAGAGATTTTTCAATTTACAGACTGTTTCAAAACTCATTTTTATTCTGTGTTTGATGTTATCATTATTAGCGAATTTCCATAGGAAAAATGAGCTATTGCAGTGATCCTTATGGTAAGACCCAAGGTCGGGACTAGCAAATTAGCACCGATCATGGTCCCAAGAACACGTTTTGGGGTGTCATTAAAAATCATATATATATATATATGTATGTATATACGTGTTCGCAATCTAACGGCAGCATTTTAAGTCCGATTTGGTTCAAATTTGGTACACATGTTGTTTGTCTACGTCGCTCGGACGAGTTCGTCAGCCAAAACAAATCCTACAATCGGAATCACGTTTTTTGACCGGAAGTAACTATATTTTGAGATTTTTCCTACGAGATGAATTTGTATTTGAGTTTTCTCTACAAATATAAATTTAAGATGTTATTCTGCACATTTTGATTTTTTACGCGACATTCTAGCTAGCTTGGTTCCCCTAAAATCGATCAAAACGTAAAATATCATAGAAGTACCCGGTTCAACGCCATGTGGTGGATTCTACCGTGGGGTTAGCGTGCGAAGCACGCAATGAATTGTGTATTGAAGATACTCCCAATACGGGGTTGGCGTGCGAAGATACTCCCAATATGCGGAATGGCGTGCGAACCATTTTGCAGCTATTCAGCACCGTTGTGAATAGACTTATTTCCCAAATTGTTGGTTGAAACCCTAAAACATAGGCCTATAAACTTAATTTTGGAAATTTGCTCAATTCCCGTCAGCGGTACAGCTGCGTGGTCGAGTTATTTAGTTAGATATCTTTCAATATGTTAAAGAAAACAATGTGAAACTAAAAATATACAACTAACCTTAAACATCTACGCAGTATATCTCAGAGCTGAAACTGAGAAGTCAACAAAATCACACAATATGGCGAACACGGTAAATCACAGACCCACACCTGACAACAAAACGTGTTTACAGACGGGAGTTAGATCAACAACTAGCCGGGTAAGTCAAGGTAGTATTCTCTTGTATTACTCTAGTTGGGAATACTTTTAAATATTTAATTTAGTCTTATACTTAACAGGTGCTTTAAAAATTCACTCTTCACAGATGAAAATAAATGAAGATTATATTACGTTTTAATATGAAGCCAAGATATTAGAAGAGGTTAATGTACCTCATGGCGCAATTACTGCAAGAAGCATATTGGCAGCAATATTGATGACGTCACTTAAAGCCTCACCTATTAACCTTAACGGTCGGAGAGACGGGGTGTTACATTATAGTTTATACTTTATCTTGCTTAATTGCTTTCGCCCGCCAGGTAAGGATAGTTTAGTGACACCTTATTTATGCAGTTTTTACTAAACCATATTGACATCCATATTGATGACGTCACTTAAGGCCTTAAATATTAACCTGAACGGTCGTGGAGAAGGGGTGTTACTAACATTTTAACTTCCCCGTGCTTAATTGCTTTCGAAGCTAGGTAAGTGTACTTGAAGGATTGTTTAGTGAAATTTTACTTAGGTAGTTTTATACTAAAGAATACTTTATAATAATACATTTGTGTGACTTTGATTTTATATAAACAGAAAAATGTGGTCTTAATTCAGGAAGTTTTGGGGTAGTGCTACCTTAAAACAAAAACGGAACCTTTATAAAACCATTGGTCTGTCTGTCAGTCACGGGTTAGTAGTTCAGCATATTTCTAGTCTGTTTCTTTACGAATTAACAGAATACTCCCATCGGGTTTCCTACTTAATTACATTGAAATTTAGAAAAATAATTAAAAGCCGAAGATCAGATAACTGGTTTTATCCTGCCAGCTTTAAAGGCGAGACAACCACTGTTTGCTTTAATTCCGCGCTCTTACCACAAAAGTCTGGGTTTGAGTTGTGGTCTTTGAGTAAGTCTTGATGGCTAGTGATAGTACAGTACTACTCGTTTGTTCGTCTGTCTGTCTGGGTTACCTGCCGTTTTCCAACGGAATGGTTAAAAGAATCACAACTTAATTTTTTTCACAAATAAGTCGAACAATGTTCACTATGGGGGTTTTGGAAGGATCAAAGTTTGGAAAAAATAAAATAATTTTTCGTGTTACTATAATGCGGGCTATCGTTTGAAAGTACTTAATTTAAGTGTATACATTTATTCCAACAATTGTATAAGCATTTTTTTTAAGTCGCTAAACCAACACTATTTTCTATATTTCACCTAAATTGTTTTTAATCTTGTGGCGTTAGAAGTGTGTTAGTTACTAAAGAATAATATCGTGTTTGGTAACTGATCAACTTAAGCTGACGCACCAAGGATTCGTACCGTCAGCTGTTTCCCCCAAATTATATTTATATTATATTCAAAATACTAAACTAACCATTCACAATAACCACAGAAGACATTTTGCATTAGTAGATAGGACTAGTGAAGCACTAGCTTCAATAGTCATACTATAACTACATCTTCTCACAAGTCAATATTTATTTATAACTTTTAAGATGTTTGTTTAAAAAACTCAATAACAAGTATTTAAATTTTCTTAAAAATAATTTAATATTGTGTACAAACGTCTACAATAATTGGTACAAAATTTAACACGTATATTTTTTTTAAGGGCTGTCCTATCTCCACAATGTTAAATTTAACATTTTTAGGTCGTTTTTCTCAGCAATTATAATGTACTAGCTGACCCGTACGGCGTTGCCCGAGGTGGTTGGTATTTTCAGTTTTTTTAACGTAATTGTATTCTTTTTAAGTGTTCAGTCCGTGAGTGATATTTGGCTTTTATATATATAGATCTTAAATAATAAAAGCACTATTGCAATAGTAATAAAAGATCTGAAATTATGATTTTAGTAACTTTGATCCCCCCAAACCTCTCCTAATATTTAGAAATTTTTCAAACCCTTTCTTAGTGAGCACCTACGGTCCTAGAGGAAGCTACATACCAAATTTCATTTCAATCCGTTCGGTAGTTTTTGAGAAATCGTGATGAGTGGGTCAGTGAGTGAGTGAGTGGTATTTCGCTTTTTATGTATATAGATAGAGACCTGAATTTCTTACCACATATTATGTTTCAATATGTAATACAACTTTAGACTTCAGGTTTTTTAAGTTCAATTTACTTTCAAAAAATTTTTCTTAGATAAAACTCTTTTCTGTGTTTTTTGTTTTTACCTTATTTATTTTGTATTTTTAAAACTAAGCGTGATATAAATAAACCCCGTGACTAAAGGTGTAGGACATATTGAAGAATAGGCCTACGTGGTAAAAATTGCAGGTGTCTATCTATTAGTTTTGCTCAAAAAAGGTAAAATTGCAAAACGCAACTTTCGGGAAACCCAAAAAAAGTTAGCCCACCTTGTTTCAGTAAGCTACAGCTGCGCACGATGGCCCTGCAAATGTTTCTAGCGCGAAGCAAAACAAGCATTATAAAATATTTTTTGTGTATCTAGGGTGCAAAGTTGAGTTTGTCGCACGAAATAAATATTTGACGCCTGAGGCACAGTAAACTTTGCACCCGTAATGCACACAACTTTTTTACAGCCACGTTTTAAATTAGTGTTTTAGGTTTTAAAAAGATCTGTCTTACTAAACAAAACGTGTTTACAGAGGTTAATCCCACAACAATCAAAACTTTCAGAAGGTCAGATGTTTACTTTGCACCCTTTGATGTAGGCTAAAGTATTGTTTTAAAGTAAAACAAAGAGGTATAATTACTTGACGCTGAACAGTTTAGTTTGCGCACTGCTGTGAGTGTGCAAAAACGCATGTTATTAAGTAGCTCTAGGAAAATATTTTTACGCATGTTTCTCGCCCTATTTCCCTTTTAATAATATGTTAAATGAAAAAAAAAATGAACGAGAATAAGAATTTTGTTAAATATACAGGATGTCCCCGAACTCTCTAGACCCCTTTTGTGGATATGTTCCTGGGATCCAGACAAACATATTTCACAATATAAACATGGGTATACGGTGCTTATTTTTTCGTCTGTCTGTCTGTATGTGTTTTTTACAAAATACTTAATATTTTTGGAATTAGAAAAGATATTGAGCTCAAACTTTGTATACCTATTTTTTGAGCTACCTTTTACCACTGTACGAAAATTTAGAACATTATTTTAAATATTTTAAAAATGGCGGCTGTTTATAATTTTTAATGTCAAATATCTCAAAAACCGCTAACTTTACAAAAACATTACAAGAGACAAAAACGTTTAATTTTTTAATGGCAAACAAAATGTTTTTTTTATTTTGTTTGTAGCTTAAAGGATAACAGAGATATTGACAAAAAAAAGGAAAATGTATTTCTTGGTAGTTGTCAACAATACCCAGAATTACTCTAGAAACAAAATATTTTAAAGGTTTTATGAGCTTAACTAATAGGTTATTTGTATAATGACTGGAGCTCTTTCTGAGCCGATTCCACTAGCAAAAAATAAAAATGTTCATATATTCATAGGTCAAATGCTTCGTTAGAGAGAGCTGGCGAAAGATTTCACCTGCGTTTCAGATTACTCGCCGAAAAAAATCCCTATTGAAATATGTAGGGCGTTAATTAAAGTGTAAAATTTCATTTCATTTACGTAAAAGGAGCAGATAAATTTAATAAAATAGGTCCCAGTTCTGTAACTGCAGTAATTGTTGCGATATTTGACCCAAAATTCGGTCTTAGTAAACAGCTAATACTTTTATTTGTAAACATGGTCACATTGTTGTTATTTCTCATTCAATTTTCTTAATTAAGCTACAGTTACATTTGTACATAAAAGGTGGATATTTTATAGTTCAGTAATTTATTTTTAAAGATTTGAGATCTGTAAGTAATCTGAAACACGGGTGAAATCTTTCGCCAGCTCTCTCTCTAACGAAGCATTTCCAGACCTATGAATATATGAACATTTTTATTATTTTTTGCTAGTGGAATCAGCTCAGAAAGTGCTCCAGTCATTATGCAAATAACTTATTAGTTTAGCTCATAAAACCTTTAAATCATTTTGTTTCTAGAGTAATTCTGGGTATTGTTAACAACTACCAAGAAATACATGTTTCCTTTTTTTTGTCAATATCTATGTTATCCTTTGAGCTACAGACAAAATAAAACAACCATTGTATTTGCCATTAAAAAAGTGAAATTTTTTGTCTCTTGTAATTTTTTTGTAAAGTTAGCGGTTTTTGAAATATTTGACATTAAAAATTATAAACGGCCGCCATTTTTAAAATAAATAAAATAAAGTTCTAATTTCTCGTACAGTGATAAAAGGTTACGCAAAAAATAGGTATACAAAGTTTGAGCTCAATATCTTTTCCACTTCCAAATATATTAGGTATTTTGTAAAAAACACATACAGACAGACAGACGAAAAATAAGCACCGTAGACCCACGTTTATATTGTGAAATATGTTTGTCTGTCTGGATCCCAGGAACATATCCACAAAAGGGGTCCAGAGAGTTCGGGGACACCTGTATACAGGGTGTTTCCAAATAAACGCTACAAACTTCAGGGAATTGTTCATAGAGTCAAAAGAAACATAAATCATCATATAACCGGGGGTCTATCTCGTTTCGTTTAACGCCTGTCTGTCTGTATGTGTTTTTTATTAAATAATTTATATCTTTTACACCTGATAAGGTATCAAGTTCAAACTCGGTACCTGTAATAGAACTAATAAGAACTATTTGCAGACAAAATTTTAACTTTCTACTTCATACCATTTAAAAATGGCGGCTATTTGAAAATTTCAAACCTAAATTACTCTAAAACCGTACATTTTAACGAAAAATGTCAAGATACCTTTTTTGTAGCCCTTTTGATTCCCTATCGGATGGTATAACTGTCAAAACAATCGGATGAAGGATAACAGTTAAGTTATGTGTAATAATTGGTTTGTTCAACTCGGCATCCTATGCAAACACAGTAAGTACTACAATATTGTATGGACATTTGTTGTCATTACCTTTTAACTTAGCTATTATCCTTCATCTGATTGTTTTGACAGTTACACCATCCGATAGGGAATCAAAAGGGCTACAAAAAAGATGTCTTGACATTTTTCGTTAAAACGTACGGTTTTAGAGTAATTTAGGTTTGAAATTTTCAAATAGCCGCCATTTTTAAATGGTATGAAGTAGAAAGTTAAAATTTTGTCTGCAAATAGTTCTTATTAGTTTTATTACAGGTACCGAGTTTGAAATTGATACCTTATCAGGTGTAAAAGATATAAATTATTTAATAAAAAAC
>JAGFPH010005493.1:1333-18194 GCA_018207615.1 Philaenus spumarius | reverse complement strand
GAATAGCTTGAGGTTATAGGGTGAATTTGGTGGTTTTTACATGTAATGCTAATAACTAATTTGGTTGGTACTTAACTTATATTTTTAATCTATGGTTTTTTAGGTGGGAGTATTATTGAGGATTAAGTGGCATGGTTGAAGGATGGATTGAAATGTTTTGAGATGTTATTATATTTTGGTATAGGAAAAATTTGAAAGGAGTAATATTATTTAGGAGAAATTGGTTGTAGTTGAATTTATGAAGGGATTAATGGGATTATTACTAAGGAGGAATTAGGATTTAGTAATAAAAAGGATAATTTAGGATGGGTGTAAATTCGTTTGTTGACTATTGCGTAGGAAGAAAAGTTGTAGGTGTATATGCTCAATAACCAGCAAGAAAGAATGATGATGTTGCAGTTGCTATCGAAGTTTAATACTGTTTTTTTTTTGGGGTTTTTTTGTAGTTTTTGTAGGTTTTGTAGGTTCATTTTTGACTCTATTGGTTGTTGATTTTCCGCTGGGCTTATTTACTTTGAGTCATATATGTGGCAGTTCTTGAAGATTTGTTTCTGTTGGTGATGATCCTTACGAATTTTGGTTTAGGTAATGTATTGTGATAGTTTGGTAATTTAGTTTTAGGTTTTTTGTTAGGTGAGGTTATTTTTAGAGTATAGGTTAGGTAATGGTGTAAAATTAGGTATTTAGGTGAATAGGTTTTGATTTATTGTAGGTAATCTATTTGACTTATGAACTAAAATTTTCTCTTAAAACTATTGAATTTACTAAAGCTATCTTAAAATTAAATTACCAAAATTGTTCATCACCAATGACGCGACATGATTGAGATAAATTGAAGTTATATATTGTTAGGTTTTTTGGGTAAAGGATGGTTATAAGGTTATTGGGTTTTCGCGTTATATAATAAAAGCAAGTGCGGTGATTAGTGCAGAAGAAAAATATAAAATTGGGTGTATACGCTAAAGTTAGTTGATTTATAAGAAAGATGACCAAAAATTTTACAAACATAAAGACACAAACAAGAAAAAACACAAAAACCAATATATGGTTTAATTACTATTTAGGGCACAGTTTCTGCTGGTAGGCTGAAACTGGCGAAACGACAACCATTAATAAACACAAAAATGTTTATCATGAGACACAACAAAAATATCAATATATACAGGGAATGGATAGAATATAGGAATTGGTATTAAAATGTACAAGTCGAGGCACGAAATTAAATGTATTACTTTTGGCCTGCGCAAGATCAATTGAAAAGCAATGTTGTTTCCCTGAACATGGCATTTTTTGTAAACTTACGTCGTGTTATTCGTTGCTTACGTGGAGTTCGACGCGTCGTCCTGGATTGGGTTATCTCGCGTCGATTGATTCGCACGGTACGTTGTAGAGCACGACGCAATTGAGGGGTGGGTACGATTTATTTCGAAATTAACTTAAATAGTATAACGAATTCTTAAATACTAATTCCGTATATGTATATATAAATATATGTATATATAAAACTAACTTATAAACTAAGACAGACCAGAGTGGTAGATAGATAATAAAGAGATAGTAGATAGTATAACAAAATGTTGTATGTTCTGATGTGGGTGGAATGATGATTTGGGATAAAAAAAATTTGATGTAAATATTGTTGTTGACTCTAAGTTAAGGAAGGTTTTGAAAGGATGCAAATATAAAGATTCTCTGGTAGTCGGCCATAACTACTTTTTCCAAAAGTCGTCATCATTTCCAAATATCTCCGATGTAAAGCTCATAACAACTATTTGAGAATAAAAAAAAAAATGATGCAATGAAGTTAATATTATATCCAATGAACAAAATTAAAAATAATAGTCTAAGAAAAGGAGCTGGTTACACACGGCGATACATATAAAAACGACTGGACGTTTGGTGAGACCTTATAAATGTAATGGGAAAAAATTTTTTTGATGGATCTGCAAAAAGGGCTCTAATCATCGAATAGGTGTTACGTCATGTTTGGTAGAGGCAAGCCCTCGTAAGAGATTACCCAAGCCATACCTAATCGACCGAACGAAACCATCGACAGATTAGAGGTGTGTGCTATTGTTATAAGTTAGAAGAATGAAGTAGGAAGTAAGAAATAGCTTATAATCTAATATCACCGATCGGAGCCAGGTGTTCGGCAAAGGCAGGTCGGTACGATCGGGTTGATAATTAGACTGGAGGGGGGGTTTGCTATATAGTGTCCTAGAATTGGCTGGGTCGATTGATATCCTAAGAGTATGAAATTTTTATAAGGTTAAATAAAATTGATTATTCTAAAAAATTTATCCCTTGTTAAATACTGTACTGTTAATTATGTTATGTTAATTAGGACACTATGTAATCCGTCAGTTAAGAAAAACTATTACGAATCGTCGATATTGATTCTGATCAATTTTATATCAAATAACGTTGTTATAAATTTATTGTAGGATTTTATCTGTGCAACTATTTTTGGTTTGGTTTTAATTTTTGGGAATATCGGAAGTTCGAATAACGCGATTTCGCCGGTTGGGTTACAACGTTTAATGAGGTTGATTATTGAATTGACATTAACTCGTAGTTGCTCGATGCTTTGTTGTTTGAGCAAGTCGTTGGTGCCGAGAATTAGACTTGTAAAGTTATTTGGGAAAATTATTTTTCTGTTTGACTTTATATAAAGTTTTATTTTAGCACAAGTCGCTCCTGGCAACCCATGGAAGTACACTTTGGTTAACTGGTTATGGTTTTGTAATTGGTAGAGCCGGCCTAGTCGAGTAGTGTGACTATCTCCGATAAAAACTATTTGTTTAGGTTGGGTCATAACTATAGAACTGCGGTTACCTGATCGCTGCTATTTGGTGATATTAATTATAATGTAGTTAATATTATTTTTATTTGTTGTAGGCTATATGATTGTCTAGGTGTGGCTGTAGTTTTGAGAAATAATCAATCCGGAGCAAAATTATTATAAACTATGTTGTCGGTTTACTATTGTTGATTTAGGACGAAAACTATTTATTGAAATAAATTTGTTTTGAACTATTGTTTTATATAAAGTTTTTTCTAAAATTATTTAAAAGTTTGGCTTTATTTAAAATATATAAAGATTTATTAAATATTGTAGGCTATAATATTCATTTGATGAGGTATCTGCAATTCTGAGAGACGTAAATACCTAAAAACTATTTACTTGAAAAAAAATTTTCTGAAAGCAGCAAAATACGAAAATAGACAATTATTTACTTGTAATCGCCAGCTCAATCTGAAAATGGAAAGGCCGGGTAGGCTTGTAGGAATTGAATTAAATATGAAGGTAATAATTTGCAAAAGTAAAGATTATATAGCAGTATAATACCTGTAAACAATAGATTATAAACACACAAAACAATTTACCTGCGTTCGGTTACTTATATCGTAGCTCCAGATGTCCGGGACGTTTCAATACCTTGGCTAAATAATATGCTGTAAACAACCTATTTATGGGTAATAAGCTTAATAATAATTGTTGTAGCTTATTTGTTGGTTAAATTGAACAATATTTAATGTGCATTTACTTTGGGTCAATTGTTAAGGTGTAACAAAATTACTATTTTATTTGGAATTATTTTTGTTTTAAAATTATTGAATATTATTTGAAACTATTTTTGTAATATTATTAATATTGAGGCTATAGAATTATAATAATGTGATCATTGATTGAATTCATTATACAAAAATATCTTATCTATAAGTAGAGAATTAGGTTAAGTATGGTTTAACTATTTCAAAATTGTTTAAGATTAATTAAATTAGTCAATGTTTTCAGAAAGTGGTATAATTTGCTGTAATGTTGTAATACAGTTTTGATTTAAATGTCAGTGTTACAATTCAGTTGAATTAGAAATAAGATTTAGATTTCTAAAAAGGGAAAATAGTTAGGCTATATGTGTTTAAGTATCTGAGTATAGGCGTAATGTGTCTATCACTGTGTTGTAATGAACATGCTGTTATGTTTGTAGGTTATAGGCCAATGTGTAGTACAAGATATTGTATTACTGTTAACTACCAGGTGTAGGCCCTATGTGATCTGATATGGCTAAAAGGTGTATATATTTTGAATAATTTATGTAAAATTACATCACCTGTAATACTATCGAACAGCATTGACAAAATTAGACTAGGCCTAAAAATTATTAACACCTATTTTACCTATCAAACCCTGAAATATGCAAAGTAACTGGACAATATCACTAACACTGTAAAATATATATTGTTTGGATGGCCAAACTAAGAAAGAGTACTATCAGCTGTCAGTTGTGTGACACAAAAATGGTAGGCTATAAATCTGTATCATTAAAGTGTGTTTTATCCTAAAGTATTGTAACAGTAACAATATTTTCAATGAAAAAAGGATTACTATTTGCAAAATAGCCAGTAAATTATTATCCAGCACAATCACTGACAAAGAGACACAAAATTGGGTTGTTGTTGACAGATATAATATTTTAAGAGTGTCAGAGCTGAGTTATTTGTTATAGGCCTGCTATGAATTAATTATTTTGGTAGAAAAGTTTATAATAGGCCAGGTTACACATTCACTATATGAACTTGGTGATTTAACAGACTAAATGTTGTAAATAGCACTATATATGTGGGAAAATTATGTGTAATGTGGTGCAACTATGTATGCAGACTGGTGCAGGCTAGGCCTAAATGTATAATGTTTATAAATTTTGCAATGAAATTATATAGATTGGTATATTTATAGTTTATTGGTTAGGGTGTTGTTATGTAACAAAACACAAAGTACGTTTTACCAAAGGTAATCTTAAATTGGTTAGGCCTATTAAACAATATTGAGTGTCACTAGATGTTTATGTGTACATGAAACTATCTTTGAGAGGTTAGGTCACTTAAAGTTCTTTTTGGTAGACTCTCAGTTTAGTAATTTGACTTTCAAATATGAATAAAATAAGGCACTGCTTATTATAATATAATAATAATAATAATTCATGTACTCACCAATAAAGCAGGAATCATAAACAAAAGAAACACTATACCAACCTTATAACTCACACTAAATGGGACTAGGTGTAGAAATTAATATAAGGCAAAATTTAACGGCGAAAGTGTATAATTAATATCATAATATTCGTTGATAAAATTTATTATTAAAAAGATTAGTTCGGTTAGTTGGTGACTAGCTTGCAAAAAATAAGAAACGTGGTTTTTACCGGCGGAAGTGATGACGTAATATAGGCAAAGTCTGACATGAATAAAGTTGCTTTTTAGGGTTAATATCGCTTCTGTTACCATTTAATCCGGGACGCAATCTCGCTATACTACCATTTAATCCGGGACGTCACCTCGCTTCTGCTACCATTTACTGTACCAGTTATCCCTTTGATCGTATAGGGAATCGCTAGTCAGCGTGTATTTGCACCGACTTAGTAAAATTTTGGAAGACGTGACTGGAACTGTCGATGCAAATGGACCATACCCAGATACCCAGAACAAATTAATTAATCATCAACCCTAATTTAACCGATTGCCTTTAGCCGTACCCTGCAAATCCGATTCTGCCAGCTTTTAACAAGCGCTTAATTAATTATAATATAAATCTAAACTATTACACTTTAACTTTAACTAAAACACTAGTCACCATTTGTACACGATAGGCTTGTAACCAAACCGAACTTATCACCGCTTAATATTCATTACGAGTGCGCGATTTGTTATAATATCACGTTACGCGATTACCGATTATAATATAAATTAATTACATTGCTTATGGCATATTAACAAAGGATTTCAGTGAGCGTAGAACCTCGACACCGACGGACGTTTTACCTGCCGCTTACGTCTAGTTGATTGGTCGGCGCTTGGGACTACACTGACCTCCAACTCAATGTCAAGTTGCAAGGTCAGTTCCGACGCGCATGCGCGCAACTAGTCTAGCTTTAGGCAACGGAGTTCGTTAACTCGTTGCAATTGAAATACTGTATGTAGGGCGTTAATTAAGGTGTACAATTTAATTTAATTTACGAGAAATGAGCAGATAAATTTAATAAAATAGGTCCCAGTTCTGTAACTGCTGTAATTGTTGCGATAATTGACCAATAACTCAAAATTCGGACTCAAAAAAACATGTTTTCTATAGGGTTTTAGAACATTAACTTTGTGAAATGGGTATAAACCCACAAACGTATTAAACATATTTTGTAGATATTTTATTTCTGAAGATATTTGTGTAAAATAGGCCGATAAAAAACAAAAAATTAAATTAGAATATCTCAGAAAAATTATGTCTTTAAAAATAAATAAATGAATTATAAAAGATCGACCTTTTAAATACAAATATAACGGTAGCTTAGTTAAGAAAATCAAATGGGAAATAACAACAATGCGACCATGTTTACAAATAAAAGTATTAGCTGTTTATTAATAGTGAATTATTTAAATCTTTGAATATCAAATTATTTGGTAACCAGTACAAAACTAAATAAAACTATAAAGCTGTAAAAGACAAAATAAATGTATAAAAGTTGTTCAAAATGTCGGCCTCCAATAAGATTGCACAACCTACAACGTTGTATTAAAGATCGACGAACATTCTCAAAAATATTTGCTTCTTCTTGAATTCTTGCTGCAGCTTCGGTAATTCGACCAACCAAATCCATTTCACTTTCCACTGGTGTACTGTATAGGGCCTACTAGTGATTTCATATTGCCCCAAAGAAAATAATCGAGTGGTGTGAGGTCAGGAGTTCGAGCAGGCCAATGTACTGGTCCCCCACGTCCCACCCATTGCTGGCCAAATGTAACATTTAAATAACCATAGACTACATTACCAAAGTGAGCTGGAGCTCCGGCATGCTGAAACCACATTCGATGTCTAATATGCAGTGGTACACTTTCTAGCAACTCAGGGAAGATGTCTCTGAGAAATACAAGATATACAGGGGAGTTAAGTCGGTTAGGAAGAATGTAGGGTCCTATTAGGAAATCTCCAATAATACCTGCCCAAACATTCACAGCAAACTTCTCTTGATATCCTCTAATAATAGTAGCATTAGGATTGTCTGCAGCCCAAACATGTGATGTCCGAGAATTGAAGATCCCCTCTCTGGTGAAACTAGCTTCATCTGTAAATAAAACCTTCTCCAGAAAACGTGGGTCCTCAACATCTTTACTCAAAAACCAGCGACAACACTCCACGCGCCGAGGATAATCTTGAGGATTTAAAGCCTGCACTTTTTGTAGTTTGTATGGATAAAGTCCTTCAACATTTAAAACTTTCCACACTGTACTCTTACCACAGCCTAATTCCCTTGCTACTGCTCTAGTACTCGTTGGTGGGTTATCTTCAAACAACTGTAACACATTTTCTTCATACTGGACATTACGAACTTGCCTGTCACGACCCGTATCAACCATGTTACATTTAACTGAGCCAGTTTCCCTTAACCTATTGTGGACAGCAATAAAAGTTTTGAAATTTGGAAGCTGTCTGTTCAGGAAATTTTCACGATACAACCTCCGAGCTTCTTTTGAATTGCCTCTTGCCATTCCATAAAAGTAATGAATATCACAATATTCCTCAAATGTAAAGTTATCCATGTTTTGCACTAATATTATTTACTACAAAGTAAGAGAACAAAACAAATAACACAATTTAATGACGTACAACAGCCAAGTTTTACTTCTCTTCTTTCAACAATGCATTACTAAGAAACAGCTGATTCATTGTTAACATGAAATAGACAGAAAACAGCTGATTGTTAACAGCTGTAGCAAATAACTTATTATTTTAGCTCATAATAACTTTAAAATTTGTTTCTAGAGTAATTCTGGGTATTTTTGACAACTACCAAGAAATAATATTTTTATTTTTTTTTTTAAATGTGTTAGCCTTTGAGCTACAGAAAATTTTTTTAAAAAATGTGTTTGTCATTAAAAAGTAAACTTTTTTGTCACTTGTAATTTTTTTGTAAAGTTAGATATTTTAATTTAAATTTTTGTTTTTTATTGACCTAGTTTACACAAATATCTTCAGAAATAAAATATCTACAAAATATGTTTAATACGTTTGTGGGTTTATACCCATTTCACAAAGTTAATGTACTAAAACCCTATAGAAAACATGTTTTTTAGTCCGAATTTTGAGTGTTTGGTCAATTATAGCAACAATTACTGCATTTACAGAACTGGGACCTATTTTATTAAATTTATCTGCTCGTTTCTCGTAAATTAAATTAAATTTTACACCTTAATTAACGCTCTACATACAGTATTTCAATTATGATTCTTTTCTGTGAGTAATCTGAAACACGGGTGAAATCTTTCGCCAGCTGCTGTAACTCTCTAACGAAGCATTCCCGGATCTATGAATAGGCATATATGAACATTTTCATAATTTTTGCTAGTGGAATCAGCTTAGAAAGTGCTCGGAACATTATGCAAATAACTTATTATTTTAGCTCATAATAACTTTAAAATATTTGGTTTCTAGAGTGATTCTGGTTATTGTTGACAACTACCAACAAATAATTTTTTTCTTTTTTTTTGTCAAAATCTCTGTTACCCTTTGAGCTACAGAAAAATAAAAAAACCATTGTGTTTGTCATTAAAAAAGTAAACTTTTTGTTTCTTGTAATGTTTTTGTAAAGTTAGCGGTTTTTGAGATATTTGACATTACAAATTTTAAAAGGCCGCCATTTTGAAAATATTTAAAATAATGTTATAATTTTTGGTACAGTAATAAAATGTTAGGGGAAAAATACATATACAAAGTTTGAGCTCAATATCTCTTCTACTTCCAAAAATATTAGGTATTTTGTAAAAAACACATACAGACAGACAGACGAAAAAATAAGCTCCGTAGACCCATGTTTATATTGTGAAATATGTTTGTTTGGATCCCAGGAACATACCCACAAAAGGGGTCCAGAGAGTTCGAGGACATCCTGTATACTGGCCCGTTGGGGTTAAATAAATACCTAAATTTCTTGTTTTTTACAAGGGCAAAAGAGGTGCTACAAGTCAAAGACGACGAAGATATTTACCTTAAACTAAAAAATAAGATTTTACTACCTTTTATCACGTGTATTTAGTTTGCTAGGTTTGTATTATAAAATACACTTTAATCCAGTTGTCTCTTCCACAGTAATTCTGTAAATTCCCAACAAAGGTACACAGTTCACAGTTTGCAAGTTTATCACAGACACAGAAGCAGCTACAAATAAAGCCAGTCGCAGTTATAATCTCCCCTCCAAATACAGGATTCTGTGACGAGTCCAGGATTAGAGCATGACAGTATGCAGAGAGAGGGCTGGGAGCAAGGGGACGTTCGTTTTACATCAAATACAAAAATAATTCGATCACACAGCTGACCCGTGAGTTGAGCGAATACGGAAAATTAAGTTTATATGTTTTTGGGTATCAACCAACTGTTTGGGAAGTTGATCTACTCAAGAAGGCCGTGTGGCCTCGGATTATACCACCTAGGAAATTTTGGTACATATTGGTCATAGGCACTAGTGGCGCAATAAGAAATAATTTTTAAATATTTGGCCTGTGTGGGGGTTGTAATAAACTCTAAAACAATAAACTTTGTTTTACTTTCCTTAAAGCTAGAAAGCTAAAAGTTTTTACATTTATTTCTTATAAGATACATATCAACAGAATAAACCAGTTTTACATTTATCATGTTCTGCTAAGGGGTGAAAATTTAGTTACAACCGCTATAACTATAAATATCAATTTAATACCGCTAAGAAACGTGAAATATTCGGTACACTTATTGCTCATAGGCACTAGAGGCGCACTAAGATAGGATTTTAAAATACTTGGCCTTTAAGAGTTGAAACATTCCCTAAAACAATAAATGTTGTTTGTTTACTTTCAGTACAGCTGAAATTTTGTACATTTATTTCTTACAAGATAAGTACAAAAGATAAACCAGTTTTACTTTTGTTACGTGCTGCTAAGGGTTGAAAATTTAATAACAACCCCTAAAAACAATAAATAGGCACCAATTGGTATTATTTCCTTAAAGCCAGAGTGCTGAAATTTGGCACTTATATATTTTAAGAAAATAATGTATACATAAATTGATCAAAACTATCCCGATCTATGCATTCGCATAATAAAGACGTATCTGGGTGATCTGCAAACATCCAGCTAAGACTGCGATTTACCAGTCTGTAGATTTAGCGGTTGAAAAAAAGACGTGCTTCACTCTACATTTTGTTTTGTTTATTGATTTAATTTATTCAGCACACATAAAGTGACGAGGACGTTTGACGGGCAGCCAGTGAACAATAAATACCAAAACTAATTGAAAATACATGTTATAATTCACTTTCGTGAAATAATAGATGAAAGAAAATGAGAAAAAGTATGACAAATAATTACGAATCGTGGTGAAGCAAAAAAACAAATTCCCTGTAGCGAAGCACGGGTATTCAGCTAGTAATAGTTATAAAACTGAACCGTGGGCACAATGACTGAATCCAAAGAAAAACTGTTGTTGTTTATGGTTAAAAATACACAGATAACAACAAAAAAAGTATTAAAAAATAAAATCGTGGTAATAATATTGATTACAAACGCAATTCACTAATAAGTAGTTTAAATTTCAGCTTTTATGTAACGTCATGCTTAAAAAAAAAAGAAAGAATCCCAACTAAATAGATCATTGAGGTAATTATTTAGACAAGATGGCGGCGGACGTCGAGTTTTTAATTAAAACTTTACAATACTTCGGGAAAACTTCACTAAAGGCTTCTGTATTTCTTTAGTAGGAAGAAGCTAACTTTAATATCTCACTGAGTTTTAATTGAAATATCGAACCATTATAATTATGTAAACAGATTTAAAAGACAACTATCATTCGTACCAGGTTTTTATTGTAATCAGGATTTGCATACTTAACCAAACAAATTATTTCTTAAAATAAACTAAAATACCTTAAAATTAAAATGTAGAAACTATAAATGAAACAGTTTTTTTCCAGTTTATTCTATTTAGTAGTGCTTTTTCTTTTTTCTCTTGCTTTTGTTTTTGTTCTTCTCAATTTGTCTTAATTTTTATCACTTCATTTTGTCGTGGTTCATCTATATCATCTTGTTTCTTTTCAATTGCAAACAGTTTCTTATAAATTCTACCTTGTTTTGTTTCTTTAATTTTTGTCTTCTTTCGTTTCTTCTCAATTTCTGTTGTTTAGTTTTCATTAGTTTCTCCTTACTTCATTTCGTCTTATTTTGCCATGCTTCGTTTCGTCTCTATTGGTATTTTCTTCGTTGTTCGTTTCTTTTTATTTTGTCTCTTTTAGCCTCGTTTCAACATATTTCGTTCCTATTTCAAATTTCAATCAGATTCTATCTATTTTATCTTCTACAGTTTCTTCTCATTTTATATCGTTTCATTTCTATTTGTGTCTTTTCAATCGTCTCTTCTATTCCATTAAATTGTTTTATTCTTCTTTTTTATTGTTTTGTTTACATACATTCTTCGTAGTTTTACTTTCTTTCGTTTCCATTCTGTTCATCTCATCTTTTTGCATACAGTCTATGTTTAGGACAGAACTTACGAATAAAGCGAAATTAAAATATTATTATTGTTTTTGTTCGCCATACCGACTATTTTTTATTAAGAAAACTTGTTGAACTTACCGTCCACCAGACCAATGTGCTGATTTCCCCAAAAAATACATAGGGCAGGCTGGACGATCGTTTTATAAGAGATTTAAAGAACATCTTCCTCCCGCAGTACAATCAGCACAACCCCCGAAAAACGAATCCAAATTTGCTGAACACATTTATGCCAACAACACACAAATATGATGTAATTGTCAAATCTCATTTTGCTTAAGTGTAGCAAAGGGAAAGCTTTTGAATGATCTGGAGAAGAATAAGATCTATTAAACTTTCAAGACAGAGCAAGGAACGATACTTAACGATAAACTTAATTTCAACTCCAACCCATTATTCGACTTGGTAATAGACATCGCAGAAGCAAATACAGATAAAAACTATGCTTAAGCATAACACCGACAGTCTAGCAGTGGACAGCGAACATTAAAATGTGCGAGCGTTTAATTTATAATTATTGTCCTTAACAATGGTCCTTAACTTAAAAATGGCTGGATAGGAGAAACGGCCGTCGTTGGACGTTTAAAATTAAACTATTCAACGGTAAGTTCAACAAGTTTACTTAAAATATTATACTGATTTATATAAAAACCCGAACCACAAAACAAGGAACAAAAACAATAACTAAACAACTAAATTGTAATTTATGTTTAATACGTTACCCTTATGTACATTTCGATGACATGGTCATCGTGGTTAAAACCCTCTGAGGATGATTTTTACCTTGTGGTTCGGGTTTTTATTTAAATCAGTGTGATTTTGTCGCCACAGTGTTCTTTTATTTGTTTAATTAAAATATTATGTCTATATTTATTCATATAAAGCCTATACTGGGTCAGTAAAAAGTCTGAAGACACCTCTCCAACTGTTTGAATGGGTAGATAAAAGCAAAATTAATAAAATGTTTATTAGGAATGAAAACTGCATTTTTATATATGGGGAAACTTTGCCCCCATATTGAAAATTGAAAATTTTGGGAACTGTTCCAAATTTTTTAAATGTAGACCCCTATCGTCTGACCCGTCATATTGAATCTCCATAAAAGATAACAAACATAAATAAACGGTACCAAATAACTGCCACATACTTTCTCCCAGTTGAAACTTTATACCTTCCCAAGAGTAGAATAGGAGGTGGTTATTTAGAATTGCAAAAGTAGGACATACCATGGAAAATATTAGATGTATGTAATACACATCCATATTAAGTTTCATATTAGTTTCATTCAAAATATTAACTAAAAATATTATTATTATTAAAACTATTCGATCGATTTCGAACAAATTTGCACCAAACATGTCAATAAGGCCTGTATAGATGCTCGAAAAAAGTTTTGAAAAATTTTGAAAAATTTTGAAAAACCACCCCTTTTTTGCCAAAACCCCCAAAAAACAGTTATTATTATTATTATTACTATTACCTAAACGTGAATTTTTAGAAATATGCGGTTTTTCATATAGTAGGGTATATTAAGGGCCACAAATAAGCTAAATTTTATCAAAATCGTTAGAGCCGTTTTTGAGAAATTTTTATTTTTCTCGTTTTTTGGCCATTTTTGGGGAGTAAAACCCCTTAATAATTAAAAATTTGGAAAAATGAAAAAACGCCTGGAGATATTCCAGTACTACACCTACATACCAAATTTCATCAAAATCGGACCGTTGGTATGGTCTCCAGCTCTGTGCAGATCCTTACAGACACACGGACAGACATCATCAAAAAAACCCTTTTTTTGGGTTCAGGGAACACCAAAACAAAAAATTTTACTAAAAATATTTTTGGGTTCAGGTAGCACCAACACAGATAATTCCACTAAACAATTTTTGGGGGTTCAGGGAGCACCAAAACAGATAATTCCACTAAAAATTCAAATTCGAACAATACTTTCTCCATATACTACGTATAGGGGGGAGAAAGTAAAAATCTAGAGGTCTCTATATCAACCCTATCAAAAATAACAACAGTTAAAACAATTACAATTCTTGGGAAATCCTAACTAAGAGAACTTCATTCCACAAGTGGGCTCTGACCAGCTGAACTGTTGTTTGGTCGTTATCAGCTGTTGAGTAGTTTCCATAATACTATCAGTCTCTTGCCAGTATTGACCTGAATAACATCTTTCTTCTACTTTATCATGGATTTAAGTGAACAGTGTTAATGATGCGGGGTTACGGTGATCGAATTCGATCTCACAATAAAGTGACAAACTTATTCAACGATTCGTTTCTCGAACGATACACTATATTAAGATCAGCTGTTGAAAGAACAATTCTTCAAACTCGTCCAACATCAGCAACAACAGAGGAACATTGTATGAAAGTTGTGCAGTCCGTTGTTGAAAATCCACACGTGCCAACTACTTCTGTGGCTAGACAATAAAGATTTGTCAGACGTACATGTTAAGATTTTACATCAATATAAATACAAACCGTATTAAATTCACCGTGTTCACGAGTGGAACAAAGATGACTTCGATAGGCGTGTAGAGTTTTGTGAGTAAAATTGATAACACTATAACTGCATTAAATGATATTGTATTGAGTGACAAAGCAGCTTGTATGCTTAACGGAGAAGGGATACTGTCAACCCTTACTGGATGCGAAGTACAATACACACAACATCCTCAAAAATCAAACTTAGGTATGATGGGAGGACGAGTTATTGGACCGTTCTTCATTGAAGGGAACCGTACTGCTGAGGTGTGACCTATGCTCCAATAAGAGGTCATTCCAGTTATACAGGAATTCGTGAATGATTTTAAACTAGTTTGGTTCCAACAGGACGGAGCTCCTCCACATTATGGCCGGCAAGGCCGCCAGTATTTCGATAGTGTTTTTCCAAATCGTTGGAAAGAAAGACGTGGATTTATCGAGTGGCTGCCAGATCAACGGACTTGTCACCTCTGGACTACTTTAGTACGGGGTGTCAAAGACAGCGTTTACAAAACAAAACCACAGGACATGGATGATCTCGGAAATCGAATTTTACATGAATTCCTCAAGAGACGTTGCAGCGAGCAATTTAACTTTTTTACACCGTACTGGTACATTGTCGCCGTTGAAGGGTGAGCAGTTCCTGTGAAGTCTTAGGTAAATTTTTAAAACAGCGACCGCTTCAAATTTTAGTAATTGGAGACAGAGGTTGTTTTGTTATAGTCTAATAAAATGTAATTTGATTATTTTCCTTTTGGATTATTGACCAACACTTTGAGTTGGGTTATAATAGAGACCTCTAGTTTGCGTTGGACGTTCTCTTTTATCAATACCTTTAAAATGATGGGTCACACGATAAGGTTCTACACTTAAAATTGTGAACAGCCCCTAAAATTACCAATACATAAAAAAAATTGTATGCCTTATAAATGAGCCGGGCTAAAGTGTTGTAAGTCACATGTTTATAGTTTTGAGATATTAAGGCCTAAAGTTGGTAGGACCCTACAAATCCATTTATAAATATTTTAATTAATTTTTTTTTAATTGCTTGTTTGGAAACTAACTTAAATTTCAAAACCATTTTTATTAAGATAAAAATTAATTTTCATGGATTTTTTGCATACGTTCTATTTTTTGTGACTTACACCAATTTTTCACTTGCGTTTTTTGGGTAAAGTTAATAAGTGGAACTACTAAAGTTAACGTAAGCTTTTATTTTGTTGGCAAATTACACTCCTAATAACATATTTACATAGCCGAGATATTCACAGAGTCCCAGAGATTAGTAGAGCTGTCATCATCGACTATTTCATTCATAATCATCAGTTTCTTCTTCGTCCTTAGCGGGCAAGGGTCCGATATCTGCAGCACCGTCTGATGTTTCTAGTTTTTTAAAGAAATCATGAGCAACCGAATGTAAGGTAGCAGGTCTTGCATGTCACTCTTCTTTGCGGTCGTCACAGGGCGCTTTCCATTGTAGAGCTTATCTAGCACAAGACTAACAGCTGGTCGACCTCGTCGTTTCGATGGGGTGATATCCATTTCAAAGTCTCAATCATTCGGAAGGAACGAGTGACCACTTTGCATGAATTTGTGGTCAATCACACGTAGCCTATACGTGGAATTTGTGGTCTATTTTCATCTTCAGCATGAAGAAGGTTGATAAAGAGCAAAGATATTTTGAAGTTTCTGTTCCGTCCTGAACAGGCATCGCTATACATGACTACATGTTCTGCATTTGCTACCCATAACTGAATGTGTGTTTTTAACACACGCAGCTATTTATTGCGATCCTCGAGAACCAACAGTACATGAAACCCAATCCAGAACCAAGCTCATGACAGCCAAGAGTGTAAAGATAGCAATTTCTCTTATAGTAAGCGATTTGGCATGTTAGTTTCGGAAATGCTAGGGCCTTAACCAAGTCGAAAATAAAAGCATAGTATTTTTCTTCAGACTTAGATTTTTCAGCTTCGTTGTTCATGGACTCTCTAGCACTCTCTGCTTTTCTCATGCAACTCATGGACAGCTTCTAAATCGCTTTTTCTGTTTCATCTTGTATAAAGCGAACTTCATTTTTGAAAACATCACATTGCAGCATGTATCCTTATGTGGTGCGTGAAAATGTAGGTTAAATTCTGTGTTGAAGGTTCTGCGATATATTGGCTCCAACCGGGTCTACTTGATGTTCAGAGCAGTGGCCTTTGTAAAGGTTGTACATTTCACGAATGTTTAAATGCTCAGCCAAATACTTACGGCCAGGATTATGTGCTCTGGTATAGTGATATTCACAAGCTGGAAAGGATCTAATATGCTGCCGTACAACCTCCAACTTGTCAGCAAGAATTTTATTGCTATGAATTATTTTTCCTCGTTTAGAAGTAGTTCCACATCACATTTCGTCTAGAAATCTGATGTGGAATAGTGGTGCAAGTCCCAGATACACCAGTTCTCCTTTTGACAAACAGATGTTTCTGTTAAATAGAAAAACAAGTGCTGCTATCTATGCGGCCCATGTGTGTACTAGGTCTTGCCTCACTAGTCCATTGAACACATTTCTTTTCAGAGAATCTGTTTTCCATAGATATCTCCATTTACCAAAACAGTGGACTTACACCACTTTATCTTTAACCGGCTCAAATATTTTACGAATTCTCTACTCACTCAATAAACAATTAAAGGGGTGTGTCATGACTTTCAACTAGCCCTGTATATTTAGAATCGAAAAAAGCTTTTAATTACTCAATGAGTTTGTTTTACTACTCAAATATGTTATTTATTCTTAGAATGATTTAATACCGT
>JAGFPH010005492.1:71131-95875 GCA_018207615.1 Philaenus spumarius | reverse complement strand
GGGGTTAATTAATTACATTAATTAAAATAAATTCAGAGTCAATATAACAAAGGATTAAAGCCAAAGGGTGTCAGAAAAGCCCAAAATTAAGATAAAAAAGTAGTTTCTAATGTGAAAATAGTATTTATTAATAATTTTGAAGAATTAACTAAAATTGTGTTAAGTAAATACGTGCAGACTGTGACGTATGCATTAGCGACAAAGTCGAACAAAAACCTTGCAGGATCTGACAGGAATTGACTTGTCCAGTCTTGTCTAAATTTGGTAGAAATGAATTAGCATTGAAAGATAGGGGTTTGTAATTTTATAAAAAAAAGTTGTTATTATTAGATTTATGTTAAAAGGAGAGTTAAATAAGCAAGGAGTAATAAAAATAATTTTGTTATGATAATTTGTTAAAAAGTTATAGACAAAAATGTAAGCGTAAACAAATCGATTTTGCAGAATTTGAATAAAATCCAAAAACAAAGTAGAGTCATTTGTAGAGTTAAAAAGGGTTAAGAAAATAAAGTAATAAAAAATATAAAGTTATAAAGTTTTATAGCTAAAAAATAAAGTGTAAAGTCATTCTTGGGCATAAAAAGGCTAATAACTCATAAAGTTCAAATGTAATTAAATCATAAAAAATAGCATTTAATAGAGTCAATAATAGGGCATAATCAAGCCGAAGTTCAAAATATATAAATAAATAGTTTTGTAAAAATAAAATAAATTAATAAAAAATGTTTTATTAATTCATAATAAATACAAGGGAGATTAATTAAAGGGAAATATTGATAAAATAGGGTATATATATGTGTAATAAATTGTAATGCCATGTGAGATATGAAAAGAGCTTTAAAGGGGGGGAATGAGACGCCGAAAACCAAACAAAGCCAATTAGAGTAACAACAAGCTGAATAACTAGACAACCAAACAAGCTATCAAAAAACCAACACCAGATTTACGCGTTTCAAGACCAACCAAAGAGGATACAAGCAAGAAAAAATGGAAAATTTCAAATTTACAGGAAATAAATTTCAAAATTTAAGCAAAACTAACGAAGTCTATAACTCAAGAATGAAGAGGAGTAGAAACACCATTCGAATTCCAGGGAAACCAGAAAACGTCAACCAATCCATAGAAGTCAACAAAATCAAAATCCGACCACGCAAAAAGAAGTTATAGAGTTTGGGTGAAATCAATGCAAAAATTGTCAAACGACAAGTTCATACAGGCACTCAAGGCCCAAGCTGCGACGGGGAAGTGACGTCATCGGATCCACTACGAAGAGCAAAACAGACCGCCCATTGTAATTCAATAAATGAAGATAATAATTAAATTAGGCCTAATCGATGGGAAATAAAGGCACTAAAATTCATCAAATAAATCAGGAAATATATTAAGACCAAAAAATATATTTCTAAAGCAAGAAACCAGGATTTCTTGTTACATAGAGGAAGATGCTGGTTTGACAAGTAAAAAGTCGACGATAGAAGCCTGCATCCCCTTCAACATCAGTTTAGCACGAAGCGCCATCGAGTAAACAACTGACCGAGCTCCGAGGGTACTTAAAAGAAAGGCGTAGGGCGATCAGTTTAGGTGTGCGTTACGTTTCTAGCTCCGGCCTAAAGCTAAGTCGGGTCGTGATAATTTCGGGAGAAGAATATCCATATAAACGGCCTATCTTGCCAAAAGATACTACAATCAACTGGGAGAGGACAACTTTAATTAAGTCCAGGAGAAGACAACTGTAAGCCGAAGAAACCATTCTGGGGACCAAGGAGAACAACTTTAAATCGCTGGAAATCGACAGAAGGAATTACGCGTCGAACTTCTTGTGTTCTGTAAGTGGCAAACGATCATTGTTACTTATAATTTTAAATAAATCCCTTTTTTACAAAATAATAAATAAATTAAAATAAACTAAATAAATAAATTCAAGTAGATTCTGGGGAAATTGAATAAAGTAAACTCGTTTAGTAAATTTCATTACTCACAATGGCAAATCGTCGTATGTAAATAATATAATCATTAATATACAAATTTTAATTAATAAATTAATTAATCACTTTGCTACTTTTCAATATATGTAATTATAAGTTAAAGATTAATAAATTTCATTGTGTTTTTGATAATAATAATTTGTTGTTTCAAAGTTAATGGATTTATGTTAAAAAATAAATCGTTTTGAGTTTTCAGTAGAAAATTTTTGAATGTATAATTTACAAATCCAATCAAATTAATCCTAAAACCATTCAGTGCTCTAGTGTAATTAAGTCAGCAGGTGAGTTATTCACGGATCACTACAAATTTAACTCCAAAGGGAACGATCCCGAAAAAGAGTCTAGAATTGAGCTAGTGTACTACACAAAAGACAAAAAAGGTCTAACTAATTTAAATTTAAAAAACTTAAGAATAGGAAACAAAAAGTTTTCCTTTTCTTGCCCTCGCCAAACCTCTCAAATTGTTCTAACGGGGTAGGTAGTACAACGGAACAACGTCAAATAAGGCCTGAAAACACTTGGGTGTTAATTGATGAGGGAAAGTGTTAAAGTTAACAACAAAAGGTTGTGTTTATTGAATAAATTAAAGGGTAGGGAGGTTTGCGCGTGGCATAGAAAGGACATAATATGTATCATCCCGTACATTTCTGTGAGTTTCGGTTCATACGGAAGTAGTTAGTAAGAATAGCAAGTAATTCTGAAGTAATTTTAAATTAGGTTAGATCTAATAAACATAGTTTTATCTGTAAATCATTCATTTTAACCATTCTAAAAAATAAAATGAAGTAAAACACACGAGTCTACCGGGCGAGAGTTGGGATTAACTGCGTTGTAAGCGTTCTCCAACGCGAAGCATATGGCGCGATCGTGTCACGCAGCTCGCGTCATGATCATCTCCCTTTCGTCCCAATATGCGTCTAGCCTTAATGATGTGTGCGAATGTGTACCAACATCATCAACGTGATAGACACAGACAAAGTATAATCACCTCCTTCAAAGTATAAGCCCGCCCTCATGCTATCGACCATAGGCCTACATGTTAACCGACAAGTATTTTCACACGAAGAAAAAGAATATGTTTTAAATAAATGTAATTATAACAACTTATAAGATTTTTGTTAATAATAAACGTTAATGTTTGGTGTTTAAAGTTTTAGTCTTTCTTTCCCTTTTAAAGATGATAAATTAGTTCGTAAAGCTTTCATGTTCTTTTGAGTATGATACTTCATAACATTGGCATATTTATAATGCTACCAACAGAAAGATTCGTTATGTAAAGAATGTCCTATACTTAAATTAATTTACTTCCATTTCAATTTAGAGTAAATAATGTCTAATACTACCAGGTAGTAGTTACATAAAATACCGTGGGGTGGGATTGCTTACGGGTGTAGAGGGGTCATCTAAAGAGGAGAAGTTGCATCTTCATTTTTTGTTTGTTTTTTAGGGGGCGTAATTCTTTTACCTGCGGGGGGGGGGGAGGGCGCCAAACAATGTAGTTACGCCACTGTCAGAAAGTAGTCTTGGTTGACAAAATGTATATATCAAGCCTGAATTGTACGATTAATGAATATTTTATTTTAAATACTGGACACTGATATTCCATTGCTTGCATTTATGTACGTAATATCGTAGTTATAAATGACAAAGAATACACGGATAAATTTGTTTATATTTAAAAAAATATCTTTTTAGTTTTAAAATTATTTTGTCAATTGTCTTGGAGAGAATGGTGTTACACAATTTTCTAATAGGAGTGAAATAGTATTTAAATTTTCACTTTTAGATCAACATTGTCAAAGTGCAGTATATATATTTTTTAAACATGATATAGCTAAGAAGAATTATTATCTAAAAAATGTTGCTCAAGCATCCTTCTTTAAATCTGCCACGTCTTGAACATGATCAAGGAGCAGAGGGAGGTTAGATGTAAAATATATTAAAGAAAAGTAAGTTAAGTGTGATCCAAGTGTTTTGCCTGTCTCTTAACGTTTTCCTTGAAATTAAATTTTATGAATCTTTATATATATGTATATATATATATATATTGTATTGTATATATTTGAGCAAGAATGTGGAAATATTATATATACAATTTTAATCAAATGGATTTAATTAGAATTTAAAGACATTTTGTGATATTTTTGTTTTTACCCTTGTGGATTTTATTGTTTCTATTATTTTTTAAACAAAGAAAAATGAATGAGTTACAACAGAAAAAGCTTTCTTTAACAAACAAAAATTTGTATATTAATAATAGTAACATTTCAGCCTAATATTGTTTACACACCTGATTGTTAGGTGTAATTTATGTTACTTGATAGGATAGCATCTCACAACTAATATGTTTATTACTCAAATAAGTTTCAACGATAATGTTATCCTTAGTGATGTACGAGCTACAATAATCAAACTCTGTAATAATCTCAGTTCTATCAAGTATATTCCCTCACAAGTCAAGTTCAATATGTTTTTTATAATTGATTACATTGAAAAAACATTTATGTTTTAAATTTATAAATTTAAATAACCTTTTTTATTTATTTAACTAACTGCGGCAGGGTGTGAGTTAGCGTAAAAACATAAAATAGCAATAATGTTAAAGTAAGATCTTACTAAAAAGCTATAATAAACTTATTTCTTCAGAGAGGAGATACTGCAATATTATAAAATGTCCGTTTCCTCTATATAATTACAGAAAACTCATATCTTCCATAGCGTATTGGAAAATAATTGCAAGTAGAGCTATACTGTAAATCACTACACGTAATAAAAATGTGTTATTAAACAGTAGAATCAGATAAAAAATATAATAAATTATTGAAAAAAATGTTTTCCTAGTTTAAATTTAAAAAATATACAAATAGTATAGGTACAATAAAATGACTATTAACACTAAAATACAGTAGAGCGTCGATAATCCGAATGTCAATAATCCGAAACGTCAAAAATCCGAACGCGTTCTGAGGTAGCCCCTGCAAACATATTGTTTTCGTTTTCACTAATTCCAATTATTGCGTCGTTAAAAATTTCACAAAAATTTGTATCGCAGTTTGACATTATTATCTCTTTTTAAACACTTCTTAAATACCTGCTCTCACACGCCCTCACAACAGACTGGCTGTCAGTATTTACACTGTCACGCTAATAAGCTGCTTTAGCGCTAGCAGTAAACATACAGAAAGTTCATTCATTTCTCGTTGTGTAATAATTATAACAGTGTGTCGTACATACAGTAGTGTACTGTACAGTATTTTTTTTATTTTTCGTTTGTGTTAACTAAAGGGTACAAGTTAACTTTGAATTATGTACTGTACTGTAATTGAGAGTTACAAGTGTAATCATGTTGGCCCTACTGTGTACGTGCAGGTTCTTCTAAATTATAATATGTAAGTAGTCTTACATACTGTATTGTAATTACATTACTGCTTGTACTGTTTAACCACTTTAATCGAATAAAGGGCATAAATGGCATTTTCTTGGTTGTTTTCAAAAATCCGAACAAATTAATAATTCGAACCCCCCATCGGTCACAATTAGTTTGGATTTTCGACACTACTGTAGTACCAATAATTAACAGAGTTTGTTAAATAAAAATTAGAAATCATTAATACTTATATCTAGTTTTGTTTTAAAATAAAAACTTTTTTAGTCACCATCGCCTGAATAAAGTGTAAATGTTAATTCTGGAAATGATAGCATACCTTGTTTGGCACTTGTAGGCCGTGAATTCTGTCTCTGACTGTCGACAGGTGCTGCTCCCGCTGAAACAAACCATGATATGTTAAATAACTAGTAGTAATATCACAATCAAATCATTGGTTATTAAAATGGACTTAATAATGTAATGGGGTTATATTTCATCCTACATATACATACCATAAAGTGGGTTACACAATAGCAATTGAGAAAATAAAACAACAGAAGTCATTTAACAAACAAAAACACACATTGCACAAATTCACAAAATTAATATTAGAAAAAATAAATTAAACAATTACAGACACTAACAACAGAAGATACAGTTGACTGTATTATAAATATCAGGAAACATCATAATTAATTACGTTCTATTCAGTGTTGCCATTTCACGTGCCCGATATCCGTGACACATATTCCTGTCAAGAATAATAAATACCTTAAATAAAATTATTATTTTTAAACCCGTAATAATTAATTGTATACCATTAAAACTTTTATATATTTGGGCAACATATTAAATAATTTCTCATCTTCAAGAAGGTTTTGTTCAAACAATTTATGTTTGGGCAGTTATAAATGAAAATAATTTATAATCCGTCTGTGGTAGGAATGAAAACATCTTAAAACTCTAGGAATCTACCACAACATGTAAAATAAAAAAGATATAAAAATTAAAAGTAAATAATTGTGTGCAAGTAAACTAAAATCAAATAAATTAAAAAAGAAAACAATAATATAGTCTTTACTGGCAAACCTGTTTTTTAGGAAGAAATTAAGGATATATATATATATATATATACATTTTGCTTGTGATTTTGCTTTGTTTTATTATTGTTCAACTTTTTAACTTTTTTGCCAGTAAAACAAATTTAAAAAACCTGCTTAGCTTGTGATTGTATTTTTAACAATAGTTCATTTGAAAGAACTTAGAAGAGTAGGTGGTTTTCTTTTATAAAAAATCAGATATTGCTTCAAAAAGAACTTAATATTCTGTAAATCAAATTAAAACAGTAAAAAAATACACAACTTTTAAATGATTTCTAAATACCAGCAATAATTCTGAAATTAAAAATGACATTATGAAAATGTTTTAATTTGTACTCAGATCTCTGCACCAGAGTTTTAAACCTTAAATTCCTTTAGATGTTCGAAAGTATTACTTGTGCAAGATGTATCGTCTGGGAAAGCATTTAAAGAATTGTTTCTAAAAAAAAATCAAATAGGTTACTCATGTTTTAATTGAAAAACTTATGTATATTAAAAGTTAAAAAGAAAACAATGTTTTCTTCCGAGTTATATGAATCACAAATTTGTGTTTTATAAAGGTAAGTGGATTGTGTGATACAACACAAAAGTAAGTCAAACTGGCTTATCAGTATTTGTGAGCAGGAAGCCAAACAAAAATTAACTTTTTTCTGTTGGATATTACGATAAGTTATCAGTGAAAAATATCCATAGAGTAATAAATAATTAAAGTGGTTACAGAATTTATCAATTACTTGAAAACAATGTGTCTACTTTAGACACACAACTAAATCATAGATGCATATAGTTATTATTTTAAGGATTATAATGAATAATTCATTACAAACTAATAATTATTGTAGGCTAATAATTTTTATACATAATGATTTGCCTCCTGAACTGCAGTAGTACTTTAACTTAAATTACCCGTTAAAACTTCCGAAACTGGTAGTCACCAAAATCACCATTTGAAACTGTCGACGGTTGTTTGAACTGTGTACCTACCTAAGTTAAATTAAAATAATAATAATAATTCGAACACGCAGCTGAACTGCTGACGTGAGTTGAGCAAATTTCCAAAATTAAGTTTATAGGAATATGTTTTAGGGTTTCAACGAACAATTTGGGAAGTAGGTCTATTCACGACGGTGCTGAATAGCTGCAATCACGCCATTCCGCATATTGAGAGTATCTCCAACACACAAAGCATTGCGTGCTTCGCCCACCAACCCCTGTATTGGGAGTATCTTCAATACACAATGCGCTTCGCACGCCATTTCGCATGTTGGGACTATCTTCAATACACAAAGCATTGCGTTCTTCGCACGCTAACCCCCGTACCCGTATTGGGAGTATCTTCAATACACAATGCATTCGGTAAAATCCACCACACGGCTTTGAACCGGGTACTTCTATATGATTTTATGTTTTGATCATATACCAAGCGGAACCAAGCGAGCTTTAAGTTCGCGTAAAAAAAACCAAATGTGCAGAATAACATCCTACATTTATATTTGTAGAAATACTCTAAAAAACATTTATTCTCGTAGGAAAAATCTAAAAAAATAGTTACTTCCGGTCAAAAAACGTGCTTCTGGTTGTTGGATTTTTTTGGCTAACGAACTCGTCCGAGCGACGTAGACAACCAACATTTGAACCAAATCGGACTTAAAATAAGGCCAATAGAGTGCGAACACATACATACATTATATAAATATATGATTTTTAATGACACCCCAAAACGTGTTCTGGGGACCATGATCGGTGCTCATTTGCTACTCCCGACCTTGTGTCTTACCATAAGGGATACTACAATAGCTCATTTTTCCTATGGAAATTCATTCATTCCTATGGTGGTTGGCATTCATCTTTGATTTGTGTTCATAAATAGTTGAGTCTCAATTTTACGAAACTGGATGTTTTCAGTAACTGCTTTCCGTTAATAGAAAACACATGCAAGAAACCATTCAATTTGATACTAAATCACCAATTTGAGACATACATTAAAAAGTAAAAAAGGTACACATTTAGAACAAATTATGTGTTAATTATACAAAATACTATAATTTCAAAACATATAACACACTTTTAATAATATAAAATACATGTACTAACCTACCATTAAACATTTCCTTAAATCAATACATGAACTTGCCTGAAACAACAAACTACAATAATTTGATTTACTTGAAACTAAACAAAGCTCAAAGTTTCCATTTTTAATTGCTGTGACTTTATACAATACATATGAACATAATAGGCAGTCAGGTATTCTTTGTCAAGTAAACAATAGTATCACACATGTCTAAGAAATATGCAATGACCAGACTACTGAAGATAGGCTTATACTGTCCTTATATTTTCCCGCAAATTTAATCATTTAATTAATTAATCTCCAAGAAACTGTTTTAAAATTTGTGGTTTGACTAAGACAATAAAAAGTCAATAATTCAATCACACAGCTGAACCATTGAAGTTAGTTGAGTGAATTTAAAAAATGAAGTTTATATGTTTTAACTAACTATTTGGGAAATTGGTCTACTCACGAAGGCGCTGAATTTGTCCAGCCCTGGCTCACGCGCTACTTCGTTCTCCTCGCAGTGGACAAACTAGCCTTTGATTTGCACTGGGTATTTTATGTTTTGGGGTAACCAGATGTACTACAAGGTCGTGTAAAAAACAAACGTTTAGTATCTCTTGTATTTATTTGTTTAGATAAAACCCCAAAAAAGTTTCATTCTAGTACGAAAAATCTAAAAACAATTTTTACTTCTGGTAAAACAATGTACTTTGGTTATTGGATTTTTTAGCTAACGAACTCACCCGAACGACTTATAAAACCAACGTGCATACCAAATTAGGACCAAATCGGATGTAAGATGCGGCTGTTAGAGTGCGAACACATTAGCTTATTACAATTTTTAATGACACCTCAAATCGTGTTCTGGGGACCATGATCAATGTGCTCTTTGACCACTTCCGACCATAGGTCTCACCATAAGAGTCACTGCAATAGCCCATCTTTCCTATGGGAGTTTACTAATAAGTACTTCTATAAAAATGTAATTTCTACTGTGGTGCCTATTTTTTTTAGAAATAACAAACAATTGTAATAAAAAAATATTTTTTTATTATTGGGAGTGCAATTTACATTTAAAATATATTCATAAGATGAAATAATAGAAATAAATTAAGAGGAAAGAATAGTGATGTAAAAAGAGGTATACAAAATATAAGTAAAAATATTATAGACTTAAAAATTTTTTAATATGGTTGGGATAAATTTGAAACAGACAACTGCATTATCTGCATTGGATCTACTCATTTTATACCATCATCTAATTATACGCAATGGATTATGTCATACTATGTTTAGAGTCCTTTCATGATAAAAAGCAAAGCATTGAAATAGAATAATAATTATTTTGAACCTTTATACCTACTGCAATAACATTTTAATGGATGCATCCCACGCTAATAATTTAATGTGTTTTCAGTGTTTGTGTTTTATGTATTTGTTTATATGTTTGACGACTACGTATCTGAAGATGGAGTGAATCTCCGAAACGGGTAAATGAGGAAGAAAGAAGTCACGTGACGGAAAAGTAAAAAAGTAATTAAACTTTAATTGTACGTTGACTTGGATACCAAAAGAAAATGAATCTATTATCTTAAGATTGAATTTAAATGAATAGCAATTTCAAGATAAGTAATTTTGGAGGGTTTCTTTTTGAATTTGTAGATACTCTATACAGTGTCAACATAGTTGACGTTCTCTTTTTTATTAATAGTTGTTTTGTTACCTTAAGATTAATGATGAACAGGAAGGGATATAACACATAGATAAAGCCAAGTTAAGGATTCGAACCTGTGATAGCTCAAAACATGATGTACTGGATCACCACTGCCTAACAAAGCTATTGGATTCGTCAACATATGTACTTGTTATAGGATGGGTAACAAACATGATTCCTTGGTTTTAAGGCCTCTCTAAACATATTGAAATACTATTAAAAAATATCAAAAAACCATTCAGTTGATACCAAGAAATATAAAATTGCCTTTATAATAAACTGTGTCATGTGTCATGAATAAGTTCAGAAAAGTTAGTTTGACGTAAGCCTTTGTTACAAGTAAGTATCCAACTTGATAGTAAAGACAAACAGCTGATGGACTTGTACGTTAATAGAGAACTTAATTAATTGTTGGATCAAAGTCTCCATGGGATGGAACAGTCATCTTCATCTCGCAATCAATTTGCATAGGAAGTAGATTGCTTCGTAAGGTAAGCTTAATTTTAGTCTTGCTCTAGGATTTATGGCGGGAATGGACATTTCTTGTTTTGCATAAATTCAAACAAAGTTGTTATTCAAATCAAACCCTTTCTTCAGTATTTTGTAATCTATATTTAAGTGTGAAAAACTAAAAACCTGACCAAACTAAACTAATTCAGCCAAATGATGTAGACGCAAGAGCAGAAGTCAAAGTCATACTAAAATAATTCGATCATGCAGCTGAACCGCCGACATTAGTTTAGCGAATTTCAAAAATTTAATTTATAAGTTTTAAGGCTACTACCAACAATTTGAGAAATTGGTCTACTCACAAAGACGCTGAATAGCTGCATATGTGTATGAAATATATTAGTAGAATTTGTTTGTACCTAAACCTACAGCTTCGACTCAAGCGATGCTTCGTTCCACTCGCAGTGGAAAACTCGCTTTACGAGTTTGCACCTCGATGTTGCGGCATCGGGTTATAGACTGCTTCCCTTCACTCGCAAACTCGGCCTCTGATCAGAAGATGCACCTACGTGAATTTGAAGTGGTTACTTTTATGGTTTTTTAGGTTTTAATTAATTTTGGGAGAACAAGCGAGCTTTAAGACGTGTAAAAAAAAAAGAAATGTGCAAAATAATATTCTACATTCATTTTTTTAGATAAAACCTTTCAAAAATTTCATTCTAGTACAAAAAACCTAAAAAAATTTTGACTTCTGGTAAAAAAACATGCTTCCAGTTGTTGGACTTTTTTGGCTAACAAACTCATCCGAGCGACTTAAACACCCACGCGTGTACCAAATCAGACTTAAAATGCGGCCGTTAGAGTGAGAACACATATCTTTATACATATAATTCGTCTGTGCGTGTGATGTTACTGAACTCCTTCTAAACGGTTGGACCAATTTTGATGACATTTTTTATGTGTGTTTGAATGGGTCTCTCGAGGGTTTAGATTCACAATTGGAAGGGGTTGAAATGGGGTTGCTACCCCTATACAATAAATATAAATGAAACAAACTTCCTGCAAAGCTATAATTATGTAATATTATTTTTAAGGGATATACAAAACTATTTGCAAATTGATTACTAAAGTCAAAGGGATTAAATGGAAAAACTACCATTAAAATTAAGTAATAATCAACTTACTTTTTCTATATTCTCAAAACTACTCAACTAATTTTACTAAAATTTCACAATTTACACATATTAGTACCAGGACGTTTTTTAGAGAATATTGTCACTACAAACAAAAAGATTTAAATGGGGTAGCTACAGCTATACAATAAAAATAAATTGCACTGAATTCCTATACACTATAAATCTAAAATTATTTAATATTATTCTTAATTTATATAAAAAAACATTTGCAATTCGACTACATAAGTCAAAGGGATGAAATGGGATAACCACTCTTAAAATTAAATCAAGCAATATCAAAGCATTGCCAGGTCCACTAGTACATACACACACACACACATATATATATATACAATTTTTAATGACGACCATGATCGGTGCTCATTCACTACTCCCAGCCTTAGGTCTCACCATAATGGTAATTGCAATAGAACATCTTTCCTATTGAAATTCGCTAAAAATATCAACTTTAATTTGTCTTAGACTCAAAAAATCAATATTAGAGTTAAATACTGCAAATGAGGCAAATTAAATTATATTTCTCTCAAAAATAAGAAATAATAATTATATAAGCGTTAATATAAGAAATAAAAATACAAAAAAGCATCAAACACTTGAACACAATTGAGTGCAAATATAAAATCAAACCAAACCTATTTAAAACTACAAAATTTTATCTTGGAAGAAATAATCAAAACCAAACATTAGCTACATCAAAAGTTTGAGTACTTCATATGTACCAAGAAACTGGGAACAAACAAACAAAACTATGAAAAAATAGTTATCACTGTATAAGCAGTCGGCAATTTATACAAGGTCATGACGTGTGAGAGTATTCAAAGATGCTTGCCTGTAGCATTAGGTGAAAACAACCGCCTATAACCAATAACATGATTTTCAGACCACTGTACTTTAATTATAAATAATTTTTTAATCGTGACCAGCTTTTTGATTGGTTACTTAATTTGAATGTTAACAACCAAAATAATAATGTTGTCACTACATAAACTAACCTATTTTTTATAATTTAGTTAGGCTGATCCTAGTTTATAATTTAATAAATTAAATTGCTTGATATTATGCTGGTTAAAAGCATGCTCAGTAACGACAAACACATGAGATTTCATAGAATCCAAAAGAATATCTGATTCATCCACTTTATTGGTCGCAAACTGATGTATTCTGATGCAAAATAGAAAAAAGTCAACATTATCATTGGACCAATGCAAGCTCAGTTCGGTTTAAATTTTTACATTTACTATTCTTAGACCGTTCTATTGTTACGTTAGGCTGGAAGTTTACTGCCCTAAAAAATCATTAACCAACACTCCTGAAGTGGTCCTGTCAGTCCGTAGCCACCTTTCTAACGGAGTCATCTTTGGTACACAATATTGTATCTTACTGGAATGCTGCACAGTTGCTTTCGGTTTAGCTAACAACCACTTCTCCAACAATGTAGGTTTTCTTACATGTTTCCCTAATACCTTGCTTGAATTTAAAATCAGTTCTGGGAGCCTATCTGTGACTATATTTTCCCCTTTAAATTTATATGCTCACTACTTGTGAAATGGTTTGAAGAGAGTCTTTCACTCAAAAAGTTACTAGAAATTCTGCTTGGGTTTTTATTTTGCCCTTCATTAATTTTAGATTGTATGCAGTTATTAGCTGAGTTCACTAGATATTTTTTCAGCAAAGTATTTTCGGAAACAGGAATAGTATTTATAATAATATTTATTTTGTGCGAAATTAGGATAATTTCACCGACTGATTCTTTTATGGTATTACAAAAGTTTCTACCCAGAGAGATGTCATTGGAACCGCCAAATATTATGAGATGGTCTTGCTAAATTAGATTTGCAGCAACCTGTTTAGCCGATTCGGCTATCTTTTTAATTGGAGTACCTGGATGTATAATTCTGGTAACCTCATATTCAGTTCCTAAACGATCTGATAGCATTTTTGATATATTTCTACCATGACTATCACACAGAACAATAATTTTCTTTTTTAATTTCTCCCTGGTAGTCTTTAAAGACTTGCCTAAGTTTTTATTCGTTTTACGTATGCCTAAGCCACTTTTAGGAAGTTATAGTGCTGTAAATGATTCAAGATCGGCAAGCGGCAAAAACCTATTTTGAACATCTAACTCTGCTGGAATTGCACTATTTTTTATGGTATTTACTTTACATTGTTTGTTTGGGCAAACCCATCTCAAATTTGAGCTTCTTTTAAGGTCTCTCAAAAGTAATAAATTTTTTTCATGCTTTTCAACAACTTTAAGTTTAAGATAAGTGTTTTGTTGTGTAGCTGAATCCAACTCTGCACCCATTTTTACTAATACATCGGTTACTTTATCAAGTTCAAAACGTAACATATTAACTTGATCCATTAAGGCAAACTATCTATTTCTGGATCATCAAACCCTTGAAAACCAGAAGAGTTCATACTACCGTTACTGTACATTGTAAAATCAGATAGTGAAATGTTATTATATCAAATTGGTGATTATTGGTGCAATTGAATTATAACAAACAAAACAAATTCTTCTTTAAAATGTTTGTTTAGAATAAAAGGCAAACAGTCCACTGAAATTATATTCCTTGTCTATCCTATGACAACATAAATACTGGAAAGCAAATAGAATACAAAGTTAATCATAAATAACCCGTCTTATCTAGATAAAACAAATCCCTTCACTAACTCCATCCACTGTTACTTTGCAATTAATAAAAGAAAAACACTTTTAATGTTTCTTCACTTTTCTCATTCAATATTTGATCAAACACAGTACAAAAACACTGTATATGTAAAGCACTTTTAATAAAAGATTGTCACCAATTTCCACATTAATACAATGCTTATGTCCACATAAAAACAAACACAAATCAGCAGCAGCATGAAAAGCAGCTTCTGGTTGCAAAGTCTAAAGTAACATCCTAGTGTTGTTTCTTCAATGCCACAAGTGGGAAAACTATAAAAATCAGATTATTGGTTCTTATGTTGTAAACAACAGACATTCAGACATTGTGTTTTATATTGCATGAAAAGGAAAACAGAATAAATACAATTATGCATTCCAATTTTCAGAAATACACTAATAAAATGAGTCGTATAAATATTACCAATCCAATAATTCACAGGTATCCAATATAGGTTTAATTAATAGGTCTGAAATTTATATTACGCGATAGACTAATTATCTGAAATCAACAATAGTGATAATTTTCATATGTCTGTATTAACTCTCGCAGGAACTAGATTAAAATTTTTTCTATCCAAAGTTAATTGCATTAAATTCACTATTGTATTATCTAAGCATCTGCATTACTGCAATATATGATGATCTTCATTTATTCAAATTTAATTTGAACTATACAACATAGGCTATATGAAAAGTTTTAGAGACATTAAATGTATAAAACAAATAACTTTCACTCTCTCTCTCTCTCTCAGTATTTTCCCTGCTATATTAACGTCAAGAAGTGTATTATTGAAGGCTCACAACACATTCATCATACAATAATGTCAGTGACATAGAGTCAGCAAAGAACTTTCAAGAGATAAAGATTTTCCTAGTGTACACTAAACACAGTTCATCTCTTATGGAACAGGCACCTTGTTTTCCAATCTATGTCAATCCCATTTTGTGTCAAGGTATCTCTATAAATTGCAAACTATTCGTAAATTGATTGAGTTTTATTTATTATATGTTAGAGTACAGTGTTATAAACAGTGACATTATTTCTCTAACTTTTTTATTCATAGTCGTAATAAAATACTGTTCAGTATAATTATAATTACAAACATATTGTACATTAAACAAAAATGTATAGTAACTTTTTATATTTGTTCAAAGCTTATCTAATGTAGGTTTGAAATTATTATTTCAGTTTGTTTTTTTTTTACTTTTGTTAAGCAATAGTTTTAATATGAATATTTCTTGAAATTTAAAATAATGAATGGTAGTTTTGCCAAATTTACCATTTATACTACATTACAAACTAGCCTAGTTGCATAATAATAAGCGAAATAGTTCAACATAGCCTATATTTTATAATAATGTACAAAAATGTGTAATTTACTATTTAAAGCAAAATAAATATCTACACAATGATTTAATTTACTGTTATCAATTTATAAAGTGTCCTTTATGGCAAAAGTAATGAAAAAGTATTTTGAATTCAGATAGATTAAACCTAGAGAAAAATTTTTTTTAAAACTGTTTATCTACCTACATTCTTAAAATCTCATTCATCAAATTTAATTAATTTAATTAACTTTAATTAATTAATAATGTTTTAGGTTAATACAAAATCAAATCAATATTATAAAATTCGACTCTTAGGTTATCGGTTGAAACTAACACCTGGCAGAAATTTTTCTCTCATGACTATGTTATTATTTTGTTAAATTGTTCGAGTCAGTCAGCTGTGAATGAATTATTTAATTGTTAAGATTGCAACTATAACTAGTTTAAATTATTTCCCAGTAAAAGATTTTTTCAAACAGGTTTTTCAGTAATTTCTTAGATTATTTTGAAAAATAGCATACAAAACTAAAATGCAATTACAGTTTCCTTCTTTATAATATACATACACCATACACCCAATAAATTAGTTTTAATGGAAAAGTAGTATTTACATTAAATAAAATTGCTTGTTAAGTGTATAACATAAGTAAAATAAATAAGCTTTTAATGAGTTTATTTTATCAAAGAGTGTATGTTGAGTTTGAAATGAAACTTGCTACGTTCAGACTAACTGCAGACTTTTTTATTTATCCTTTTTCGAAAAAAAAATATTCCTTGTATGGTTTATGTACACAAGGTTACCATATTTAAATTAATTTTTACTGCGCAATCTATTATTGTAATCATTTCTAATTTAACTTATTGGGAAAAATAAAAAATGTTTTATGTTCTATATTATTTTTATTAATTTACTATCACTTATTACAAATAACCAATCAAATATCAAATTTTTAAATCTGTACTTTTTATTACATTCCATCAATACATTGTAAAGAAAGAAAAATTGTAAAGCTTGAAATATATATAATCCATAACAACCTGGTTTGAGAGGAAATCAAAGTGAGTCAAAGCCATGAAAGTCCCCAACGATTCTCATATCGTAATACTGCAGCAGGGAAAGGGCGATGCATGGCTGATTCTGCTTGACTAACTTAGACTTATAGCAAAACCCTTCATCACAGGCGCAAACTCTAATCCTACTTCAAAAGGAAACACTCTCTGTTTACAATGGCAACAAACCTTTACTAAGAGATAAAGTCACTACATATATACCACTAGTTCAACTGTAAGCTCAAAAACATTAGTCTAGTATATTTCAAATATATAAGCTTTTTGTATTAATTTGTTTTGTAAATATTACAGGACCACAGAAAAGGTTTGAAGAACATAATTATAATATTGTTACTCTGAAATAAAGTTTTTCTACAATCCATGATAAGTTAATTTTAATTTTTTTAAATAATGATATTATTTATAATATTATTATTATGTAGGCCTATACCGTGTATGAGAACAAAATGGAAAGGAGAAATGCAATAAATAAAACAAGTCTTATCGTTTGAACAATATTAAATACAACTCCATGTTAAATACATGCAATCTGTATCTTTATCTTTGTAAAAACCCCTTGTAAAGTTTCTTGGTATATAGTGTGACATTTTTTAAGCATTAAACAACAAAAAATACTTGAAATCGTGGGTAAAAGAGTTACAGCTCAATAAAATAAATATTATTATAACATCTTTTATAAAGGTTAGTACTGCAATAAGTGAGTTGCATGTAGTAAAATCATTAAATTTTAAAGTATCCCAGTAGTAATTTTTAGTTGGGAGTCTTCACTTATTTAAATAAGACATAAAATAATTATTAATATAATTAAAGACAATTTTTGAAAGTTTCTTTGAGTAAAATAAAATAGTTCATACCTACTGTCTCGAGCACGGACTAAGGCAGGTGAGTACTTTTGCGAAGAGCGGTGTTGCCAGATCATGTTACAGAGGGAGCGATTCTCGAGCACTTCTCGCTTTACCAGTCCCATATCTGGCAACAGCGCAAAAATTCTCACTTGACTTATTTCGTGCTTGCGACAGTACACAGGGTGCATGAATCTTCATTGACATTGTCACTGAAAATAGTTTTAATAAAATGGAATAATTCATCAGATTACATTTGTAAATCCACGCTATTGGTGAATGCTTCATTTAAAGCTATTGTTAAAAATAATTTAATATGCAAAATAACACTACACACTCAATGACATTGGGTTTGATTTTAATATCATAAAAAATGTGGAAGCAAAACAAAAGTCCAAACTAAAGACATAGTGAATTATTTTAGGCTTAACATTAAAGGGATATACAGTGTTGTTCGTATGAGCAGTTAGTAGAGTAAAAAGTGGTAAATATCTGTATAAAACATTTGTACAATGAATTCTTACAGTATTGATGGAAAGACACAATATTATAATGAACACATAACAGAAAATTTTGGAAGAAAATTAATTCTAATAATCACATTACTTCCAGTTGTTAACTACTTTGACTTAAACATGCTGTTTACAAAAAGTATATTGCAACTTATTGTCTTATTGCTGCAAAATGTATACAAACAGCTTTAACTTGACAAAAGTTTCTAACAAGTGTAAAATGTATTATCAACACCACAATAAATAATCTTGTTAATTTATAAATAAAAATTCAAGAAAGAAAAAACTATTGGAATATATAAACAACCATAAATAAGCTTCCATTTTAAAAACAAGCTCAGGATAAGTTTTAAAAATAACTAAAGGGAAAAGTAATTTAAAGTGATACTTGAGAAGATAAGTAAGAGTTTATGCAGATTCAGCGGCAAAGGCTTTTAACTGGCTTTAAGATGTTATGACAATCAATAAGTAGAAAGCAGTGGAAAATATAATGTTAATAATACAAGTTTAGAGGATAAAAGAGTTAAGGTTAAGGAACTATTTTGTAACATTATCTTAACAATATCTTTATATTAAGTGACGTATGTATTTATTAATTAATATTATATTGTAAATTACAACAATTTAATATATTGCTTCGCTATTGCTTGATTTAACTTTAAGAGTGGTTATCCCATTTCATCCCTTTGACTTAGTAATCAAATTGCAAATGTTTCTTTTATATTAATTAGGAATACTATTAAATAATTTTAGATTGTTATTTACAAACCAAGGTAAATAAATAAACATAATTAACTGAATTAAATCAACATATTAAATCAGGTTAGTACTCCTAACTTGAGAAATATTCGCACGGGTCAGCTAGTTAAAAATTATTGTTTAAGCATTATTATTTGTGTGTGGTGATTATCATGGCTAAACCACATATTTTGACCATTTAATTAAGAACGCCACCATTAAAAAAAAAATAAAAAAAAAAGATTTTTAATTGATTTAATGACCTATGTTCTAGTATATTTACATTTTGTTGAACATTACTTTTGTATTTTATTGCCTTTGACTTGATACCCTCCCTACTCAATATAATTAAACAAAACAAGTGTTTAGTTTCCTGATTTTATTTTGTATACTCTAGATTTATGTTTGGGCCATCAAAACATTTTTGATTAGCTACTTTTTCAAAATTTTAGCTGCAGTACTTTCTGCAATAGAATGCGAGTTTATTAAAAACATTTTGCATATCTTGAAAGTACCTCAAAAATGTTTTTAAAAATATTTAAAATTGTTAAACATTTGGGGGGATCCAAACTTTGCCCCTACCTAAACAAAATGTGTAGTAAAATATGTTTGAGTTCTACTATTAGAATATCTGCGGGGGCGGGTTAGCATGCTTCATAAATATAACTAATTTCACTGGTATAACCATTGACTATATTAGCATGAGTAGACTTCCCAAGCCAATAGTAGTAAATGAAGCCAGGAAAAACGACGGCACAGTAAGGGCACCTATCGGCAGTAAAGTGAAGCAAGTCTTAGGCCTAGCAGTAGGCCAGCGCTCCGTGGTGAAATCACGAACTATATTAAAAGGAGACCTATTTTGAGGACTGTGCGAGAGAGAGGGAGATAGTTTCGAGGGAGGTCACACAACTTCCCTTCCCCCTCGCACTACCACTGTCACTTTACCGTAATGTGGCAAACCAAGCCGAGCAGCTTCCTGCATAGGTTTTTCGTTTTTTCTCAACGGCTGGCACTTTTCTCTTGACTAATATTTGTATATCACCAGCCCTGTTCCTTACAATGTCCACTGTCCACTCACGTTATTATTATTGAAAGATAATACAATGATTAAATTAATTACATACAATTACAATAAAACAATGTTAACGGGAATATTAAAAGAATATTGTAACTATAGGCATATAAATCATATTTTATTATAGAAATTAATGTTAATGTTGACCCATTGTTACTTTGTGTAATTAGAAAACAACTCTTTACACAAAGCCGACTTCTGATTTAAACTTTGAGCAATAGGTTCTCTTGCAACCTAAAAAGAAATGGCATTGTTGTCTACACTTAATTAAATATATTTGAAGTAGAGGTTTTATTCTTCTAAACGCTACGTCTAAAACCTACAAAACTGGATTCGGTTTTACACATACAGTCACATACATATATATTCATTCTACACATTATTTTTGATATTTTTCCATTAAACTTCATAAATTATGTATTTTTGGTTCTATTTGATTTCATAATTTTTAACTTTAAGAACTTATTTCTTGAAATTTTGTATATTTAATTTGAATGAAAACTGTACCATTTATGCATCTCTTTATTATCTACTAGCTGAATACCCGTGCTTCGCTACAGGGAATTTTTTTGTTGCATCACCATGATTTATAATTAATTGTCATAGTATTCTCTCATTTTCTTTCATCTATTATTATTATTAAAGTGAATTATAACATTTATATTCAATTACTTTGGTATTTATTGTTCACTGGTTGCCCGTAAATTGTCTTCGTCATGGTATGTGTGCTAAATAAATTAAATAAATAAAAAATTCAGAGTGAAGAGCGTCTTTTTTTCAACCGCTAAATCTACAGACTGGTAAATCACAGTCTTAGCTTGATATTTGCAGCGTCTTTAAATTGCGAATGCATTATCGGGTTAGTTTTGATTAGGTTACATCTTAAATATTTTCTTAAAGTTAATAAGTTCTAAATTTCAGCTCTCTAGCTTTAAGGAAAGAATACAAATTATTAATTGTTTTTAGGGTTTAGGGTTTGTTATTACATTTTCAACCCTTAGCTGCACGTAACGAAATGTACAACTGGTTTACTTTTTATGTGTATCGTGTAAGAAATAAATGTACAAAATTTCAGCTCTCTAGTTTTAAGGAATGTATGAATATTAATAATTATTGTTTTTAGGGGTTGTTAACACATTTTCACACCTAGCAGCAAGTAACAAAATGTAAAAGTCATTTACTTTTCATAAAATTTCAGCTCTCTAGTTTTAAGGAATGTATGAATAATGTATTCATGTGTTTTGTAAGAAATATATGTAAAACATTTCAGCTTTAAGGAAAGTAAACAAACATATATTGTTTTAGGGTATGTTTCAACCCTTAAAGGTCAAATATTTTAAAATCCTATTTTAGAGTGCCTATAGCGCCTATGAGCAATATGTGAACCAAATATTTCACGTTTCTTAACGGTATTAAATTAATATTTATAGTTATAGGGGTTGTTACTAAATGTTCACACCTTAGCAGAACTTGATAAAATGGTAAAACCGCTTTTTTTATATGTATCTTCTAAGAAATAAATGTATAAAATTTCAGTTTTCTTGCTTTAAAGAAAGTATAACAAACAATGTTTATTGTTTTATGGGTTGTTTAAACCCTTAAAGGCCAAATATTTAAAAATACTTTCTAAGTTCGCCTCTAGCCCTATTGAGCAATATGTGTACCAAATTTCACGTTCCTAGGCGGTATCAATTAATATTTACAGTTTTAGGGGTTGATAATGCATTTTCACCTATTAGCAGAACGTTACAAAATATAAAACTGGTTTACTTTTTATATCTATCGTGTAAGAAATATACGTAAAACATTTTTGTTTTCTAGCTTTAAGGAAATTATAACATACAATACTTATTTTGTTATTGGTTGTTTCAATTCACAAAGACCAAATATTTTAAAAATCATTACTTTAGTTTGCCTTTAGGTCCTATGAAAAATATGTGTACCAAATTTCACGTTCCTAGGAGATAGGGTTTTTGAGATATATAACAAACAATATTTATTGTTTTAGGGGTTGTTTCAATCCTTACAGACCAAATATTTTAAAATCCTTTCTTATTATGCCTCTTGCTCCTATGACAAATACTTATACCCAATTTCACGTTTCTAGGAGGTAAGGTTTTTGAGATATATAACAAACAATATTTATTGTTTTAAGGATTGTTTTTCAACCCTTAAAGGCCAAATATTTTGAAATGCTTTCTTAGTGCGCCTCTAGTGCCTATGAGCAATATGTATACCAAATTTCAAGTTCCTAGGTGGTAAAGTTTTTGAAATATATAACAAACAATATATTTTTTTAGGGGTTGTTTCAACCCTTACAGACCAAATATTTTAAAATCCTTTCTTATTATGCCTCTTGCCCCTATGACAAATACTTATACCCAATTTCTCGTTTCTAGGAGGTAAGGTTTTTGAGATATATAACAAACAATATTTATTGTTTTAAGGATTGTTTCAACCCTTAAAGGCCAATTATTTTAAAATGCTTTCTTAGTGCGCCTCTAGTGCCTATGAGCAATATGTGTACCAAATTTCAAGTTCCTAGGTGGTAAGGTTTTTGAAATACCGTATATAACAAACAATATGTTCGGACATTTGCCATCATCTTGTGTTAAATAATCAAACACGACGTTTCTGGAATAATATAATAAAATTCAACATCCATCATTAACAAACAATAACTTCAAACAGAGAAACAATATGTATTGTTTTAGGAGTTTTTCAACCCTTGCAGGCCAAATATTTTAAAATCATTTCCCCTGTGGCAAATACATGTACCAAGGGCAAGGATCCTTCGAGTCGCTCCTCTTTCGGGGTCTGAACTAATAATTAATATATATATTTGGGCTTTTGGGTTGATAATAAAATTTTTAAATTACCATCGTTGACATAGACTAGTCCCATATGGATCGTACCTCATCTGTTCTAAAGAACATTTAAACACAATTTATTCCAAAGACTAATAAATATTTTCAAGTTTAACTTAGGCCTATATTGTTTTATAATTATTGGAAAAATAAACACATTCTAGGTATAAATTCAAAATTTTAAGGGACTACAATTTAAAACTAAGTGGATAATTCCTTCTTTGTTACATACGCTTATGAATACTATCGTTGCATCTGTTTGGTTGGTCACAGTTAGTCTGGGGACCATGATCAGTGCTCACTTACTACACCCAACAAAATGAATGAGCTCCCGAAGTTTCTTCATATCGTCGTGAATCACCCTGCATATAAAATTTTTAATGATCGCCGAAAACGAGTTCAGGGACCATGATCAGTGCTCACTTACTACACCCAACAAAATTAATATTACATTGTCATCGGTCCTTGATAAGCGTGCTAAGTTTCAAATCAATCCGACGTTTTGAAGTATAGGACAGTATACGAATATACGAAGAAAGGTATAAAAAGGCACTTTCCAGATTTTATCCCTAACGCGTGACGCGGTTTCTCCAATGAATACTTAAAAGTATTCATTGGTTTCTCAATCTTATTATAATAATAAAAATTAACTATGGAAATGTGTTTATGAGAATAACTCTTTTTATAATTACAAAACAACGTGTGCATCATTAATTCCCAACCGTTATGTCCATAGCAAGAAAACCCCCTAATAAACTGTTTTTTTTCCTGGAAATTATTATAATAATTAATTATAAAAATAACAGTAATAAATAAATTAATAAGTAATAATTAATAAATAAACGATGAAATAAAAATGACAATTCTTATTTTGTTAATTACATTTACTTTCATTTAAAACAAACCGCACGAAAATCGGTTGCATAGATTTCCAGGAATAGGTACCGGTATCAATAGGGTTTTAATCTAGAACAAAAAAAACCTCAAAAAGTGTCCTTATAAGAAGTATTAGGATGAAGTACAAATTACTTTGCACACAACTTTTTAATAATAATAACAATAATATTCTCTTTTTGTTTCAAATAAACAGAACTAAAATGGGCCCGGTAGATCTTCATAAATATGTAGTATAAGTGTTTAATCTAGAACCAAAAAACCTCAAAAAGTAAATTTATAAGAATACTGATGAAATACAAATTACTTTTCATAACATTTTGATAATAAAGACAATATTCCCTTTTATTTTGAATAAACACCACTAAAATTGGTCATATAGATCTCCAGAAATAGGTATAAAATCAAAAGGGTTTTAACCTAAAACCACCAAAACTCAAAATGTGCCCTTATAAATGCACTGATGAAATAAAAATGACATTTAATAAAACCACCAAAATTCAAAAAGTGCCCTTATAAATGCACTGATGAAATAAAAATGACATTTTACAAACCGGCAGTCATGGGTCTGCCGTCAGAAGTGAAAACATTTTAGGTTCATATAGCTAACTTTATTTTCGAGTTATTAAGAAGTATTTTTTTAATAATCTATAATGTTGTAATGAGATCTTAAATTATTGCGGAGATGCGATGGAGCCTTAAGTAATTGTGGATAAGCAACGGAGCCTTACATAATTGTGGAGATCCGATGAAGCCTTAATTAATTGCGGGAATGCAACTGTGTCTTAAATAATTGCGTAGATGCGACGGAGCCTTAGATAATTGTGGATAAGCGACGGAGCCTTACATAATTGTGTGGAGATCC
>JAGFPH010005492.1:55577-69466 GCA_018207615.1 Philaenus spumarius | reverse complement strand
CTAAAGTCAGCCCGGTACATCTTCAGAAATAGCTATCAATAGGATTTGAACATAAAACAAAAAAAAATCAAAAGTGCCATTTTTAATAAAACCACAAAATAATATTGACATTTCATAATTTTTTGATAATAATGACAACATTGTCTGTCATTTAAAACAAACAGTACTAAAATCGGCCCGGTACATCTTCAGAAATAGTTATCAACAGGATTTTAACATAAAACCCAAAAAACTAAAAAAAGTGCCCTTTTAAATATGCCCATGAAATAAAATTGACATTTCATAATTTTTTTATAGTAATGACAACGTTTTCTGTCATTTAAAACAAACAGCACTAAAATCGGCCAGTAGATCTTCAGAAATAATAAGATATTAATATAAAACCCAAAAAACTTACAGCACTAAAACGGCACGGTAGATATTCAGAAATAGGTATCATTAGGGTTTAAGGGTGAACGTTTCAGTAGAATTATTATACTAGTAAGATGAGTGGTAGGCCTAGTAATAAACGCAATAAAGATCAAGGTAAAGGAAGTTTTTTTTAACTGATAAGCCAACATCAAGTAGGCAGCTTCAGTGACAACAACAACCTTTTTAGTTCACTCTAATGAAAACAAGTACGTTTTCTGCCAATCTGCCATTTTGTGCAGATGTACAAGTTTCTGTCTTTAACCAAATACCGGTGCTGCTCCTACGACTCCTAGCGAGATGGTCCTGTACTACGTCTACTGATGGTCCTGGACCGCGGTACAGACCGCCCGTTAGCTTGGTTAGTCTATGGTATAACTTAATGTGTTCCATAGAAATTAACTGTGACGGAGAGAAAGACTAACTACTGATTTTTCAAGGGTTAAGTTTTTATTCCTTCCAAGGTTTTTCCTTCTGCTGAATGAGGGAAAAACTTATATTTTTTGAAACAGTTGATTCATAAATTTGGATTGAAACTGATTACCAATGTAGGAAGAATTTAATTGAGTTCCTTTTGCCACTCTTATAAAGAAAGTGGAGTGTTGGGTTACCACTACACCAAGTTTCAGTCATCTATGTCAAACTGTCTCTGAAAAAAGAAGGGCTGTTACAGTCAAACACTGCTGATTCGATTAGTGTAAATGTTTCTAACACGAAATGGAAATAAAGCCTCAAAACGGATAGATGTATGTCATTTTAAATTATTTACCTTCAATGACAAACTTCATTACTATTAAAACAAAAACTATTTGATAGATATTATTAAATATTTCAATCACACAGTTTTTTAAAGTTTTAATTAATTGGAAATACATTTACAAAACACAAAAATAAATTGACCTTTCTCCATAAAAGTGTAAAAATATATTTGAGTTACAAAAGTAACAGCTCCCTTAAGAGCAGCAAAATGCCAACAGAGCTCTCATATATCAGCTACACTCTGGTATTCTGCTCAACAAAATGGAGAGAAAGAACCATGAGACAGGAAAACATACGGTACATTCAATTCTAAAATTAGAAGTTACTATTTGAAGTTCTGTTTAATGTGAATGTATATTATAAATTTGTTGGAAATAATGATGAAAGTATCTTAATTCTTTTATCTGTTATGTGATAAATGCAGTTTTAACTGCACAAATTATGTTCTTAAACTTAAATAATGTATTTATTATTATTATTATTATTATTAGGGGGTTTGTGTTATCCACCACCGGGACCCACTGCACCTAAACCATGAGGTCCTCTGTGCCCCATGTCCAGGCAGCAGTTTACATCAAACCCGCCCTTTTTGCAAAACGAAGGAGTCCGTGGGGGCCTTCCTCTCGTATATAGCTGGTGTCAGGGTATCCTTGTCCCAGATATTTCTGCCTCATTGATGCGAGGGCATAAATAATGTAAGTAATGCATGAAAGGTTAAATAGTTCTGCAATCGGAATATAAACTATATTTATTTATAAAATCCAATGTTTGCTCTTTGAATCCTTAAATTGGCCTCCCCAAAAGTCTTAGAATTCTTATCTTTTTTCACTTTATAACTTTTATTAAAAAATATGAGAAATATGGGCATATTGGAGCCTTTTTTGGAGAATAATTATATATTTTTTAATTTGTTTAGTGACAAGCATAAGTGCGTTATTGTAGTATCCATTACAACATTAATTTACTGGAAACTGAGTACTGAGTAATTTGTTTAAACTTATCTTGATTGTAAAATTTGGTCTAAAAGTCTACTTACAATCGTGCAAAAATGAAACTAAGTTAGTGCTGAGTGCTTCAACTGACAAACATAAAATTAATTTGATGTGCATTAATTGCACCAATTTGAAAATATTATTAGTCTACTGGAGTACTTTTTAGAATTTAAAGAATAATTAAATGTAAATACTTTTTATCCACAGCATTTTGTGAAATTTTATAACTTTGTGTATTGTTCGATGTTGTACAAGTTTAAAACATTCAAAGCATTTTGAAATATGCAAGGCTCCCAAATACAGAAACCATATTCACACCTCTGAAAATTATTCATTTAATAAAAACAAAAACGTACAGCAAAAACCCACTTAATCCGGGAATTGTGGACAAATAAAATCTCTGCCATTATAAATGACTATAAATGGACAATATGGAACAATAGGCACCAAGTTGAACATGCAAGAGGCTGTGGTCATTTACATTGTAATGCAAATGTTTGGCTTTTGTTCAAATAAAATATTTCTTTTGGAATTTTACTTCTGTTTGCAATGGTGTATTATCCCAGCCATCAATATTCTGGGATTTAGCAAGTGTCGCATTTTAGATTGAATACATTACTGTAAGCTGCATGAAAACTGAACTGCCAAATTAGTTTAAGGCAATCAATAGCATTTAGGAACCATTATAATTTTAATCCACTTCTATTTAATAATGACATATATTATAAAACTCAATGGATTAAAATAAAATGTATGAAAAGGTTATAGATGCTTTGCAACGTTATTGGATTGAATGGTTGGACAGACACATGATGTCTAGAAACTTTATTTACATAAAGTATGTTTGTAAAAATAACTTTTTGAATTTTGAAAGAAATGCTATTTTGAAGTACTTAAAATAAAAAAGAACACGTAAACTAAAACTGATTTTAATTCTATGAAACCTTTGTTGAGAAAATAATAGTAATTGTCCTAACAAACACCTTTAATCAATGCATCAATACAAAATGTAAATAATGTGATTCAATTACAAGTAAGAGTTAAAAAATTGTAATTTTCTTGCGGCAAACACAAAAAACTCTTTGGATCTTAAAGCAAGTACCTAGTGCAAATCCAACTGGTTTTGATTTAAATACGTAAGGTAAACTAAAACCATTTTATTATTTTAAAAACTAAATAAGACATTCAATACAAAAACAAAGAATACTTTACGAACCAGTTAGAACTACTTAAGCAAAATCAATGTTTTGGCTCATTTAATCTTTGGACAAAGAAAATTTTCCAAAGTTTAAGCAATAAATCCTCAAAAAGTTGCAGGAGGAAGTTCAAGTATGTGAGAGAGACAGACAATAGTAAACCATTAAACAAGGGTTACGTTCCATAAATTCCAAAGGCACAATGAGTGTGTATGAAAGGGGATGAAATAGCTGCAAGAAACATCAGAATTTCAAATACAACCCATCACCAATTCCTAGCCTCAACTAGCTCTGATGCTTGGTACAATCCTACCAGCATCGTTCAGTTCAATCAATATAGGGTAATTTCCTTGTTTTTGATGAGTCATTTCACTAAACGAGCCCTGTAATTATTGCCAAGCAATTTCACAAATACAGTCATTACGTTTGTCCATCAACCGAAAATTGGTTATTAATTTCATTTCCGATTGACCTAATGAAATAGTATCTTTTAACAATGAAGTAAAAGTGACATGAACAGCAAATATGTATTTGAATATATTACATTGTATACAAACAGGAGGGTAATATTTTAAATTAAATTTAATATCATCATAGTGCTATAAATAGTTACAAAAAAAATTATTTTGCGGAAAGGGTAAATTATATTAACTAACATAATTAAAATAATAAAACTAATTATCAAAATTAGATTGAATACGTAGATTAATACGAGTATAACGTGTATAGTACTAGTCTGATAATTAATTACTTAAATAAACTAATTTCAATGATTAGAACATCCATTAATAGATAGATGCATTGTATAGAGCTTGTTGTGCTGCTTGCAACTAATGAATATGGCTTAGATGTAGTGGTTTGTTTTAGTTTGTGTATTTTATTAACTAATTATGTTTGTTAAAGGCACTTTTAATCATTCTTTCAAGATTTAATTATTTTAATAACTATTGTATTTAGAATGTAAGAAGAAATCATGTAAGAGTTCAAATTTGATATGCTAGGAGAAAATTTGTAAATTCAAGAGGCTAAACAATTTACAATAGACATTCAGAAATAGATAACCAAAGAATACAGTCTGCATGATAGTACTGAAACCATTGGCTTAAAACTATTTTATAATGACCGATAGATTACATCAGCTTTTACTAGTTGAATAGTATGTACTTTTACACAAATAACTTTCATATTCATACATTCAGGAAATTTCAAGAAACAAATTAATAAATATATACAATAGCTGCCAGGAGTCATTTTAAAGGAGGGGCCAGTAGACAGCCTGGCCTTATAGAAACCAAAAGGGGCCATATGGTTTGCCAACTTATATCTCTGCTTGGCATAGTGATTCTTTTGCAGTTACGTTCAATTAAGGCGCTGGGAAAAACCATAGACACTTAATTTAATTTTGCTCCATAATTGCAAAGAGCATAAACTAAGACCAATATATAAAAATTGCTTCCGTAGCTACTTTTCTTCCTTGTAATCAAATCATCAGACATTTCTAAATGGAAACAACATTTAAATAAATGCAACTGAAATATTTTCCCTTATATGCAACAACTTCAATTAAAAGCTAATATTTATTTTTGTACTGGATTATTTGTAGAAATTACTACGGGAAAAATAATTATTGCTGTTAAAGCAAAATAAATATGTCAGTTCAAAACATATATGCAGTCATAAATAATTAGCACTTTACCATATTTATACTTTAAATATCAGAAATATAAACAAATATGTAGGGCCTAATGTCTTCTAAAAGAAATGTATGTTAACACCTGAGCTGCGTTTGTCTCTTTGTGTAGTTACAAATAATACTTAATCAAATAATGGTTTCATAAAAAATAATTAAATTGTATTAGAATGTTTTTCTTATAATGAATAATTTTACTTTAGGCATCTTAGTTTATTTTGCATTATATGCTACATGTCCAACAGAGGTTTACTCTAAATTTTTCCAGTGGCAGAACTGCGACCTTCTAGGGTGTGTGGAATACTCCAACCAAAGCGGAGGGGGAGGGTGTCTCGGAAAATGTTTGATATTTTCACTTCAAAAACTCTATTTCATCATTATTATTGGTCAATTTAAAAGTAGTACAGATAATATACTTACTGTCCGAAGAGCAATACACATACTATGTAACTATTTATTGTTTTAAGTAAGTAACTTGTAAAATTAACAAATATATTTTATTAATGGACATTTTAACACCTTAACTTCATGGTTGTTTCATTTAAATTACTATACATTTTGATAAAGAAACGTTTATTTATTACAAATATTTAGATAATGTTTTAGACTCTTCAAGAGTGGTTGATTTCACTTGTAGTCTAGGACCATAATGCACATTTACCTAGTCCGTGGAATTTTTTTTTGAAGGGAAGATGTGACTATGTGAAATCTCTTTATTATATGCTACATAATGGTGTGGTACCGGGTGTTTACTTTCAATTTGCGACATTTGGTTTTTATGACATCATAAATCCAAGATGGCCGCCATATGTGACATGTATTCATAACATGAGGAATAACTCCTTCTAGAGTGCTCATACACAAAATGTACATAGCATGTTTTGTTGTGCTTGAGCAGAACAAGTTTGGTCATTATCAATTTTTTAATATCTTTTACCGATTGCGAGTTATGGGCTAATGAAGATGGGAAACCTACAGTTTTACGTGGAATCCAAACCACAACCATTGGTGTCTGTCAAAAAACCATTCAGAACATTTTTCAAGGTCACAACTGTTGTTATTTACTCACAATAACTTTAACAATACAAGCATACATTTAATAAAACAATGAAATATTTTACTATACATATACAATGATATTGCACAAACATTAATTAATGTTTGACATTAATGAACAAATGATATTGATATTATATTGTTATGTATGAAGCATATCTAACTCCATCATATAATAAATTTGTAATAAGACCTTGTAGTGGTTGTATAAGATCTTCCAATCTATTATGTATTGATATAAAAAACATTATTAAGATTAAATTATTTTCTTTAAAACAAATTATCATCACCATCTAAGTCCCCAGATGGTACAAACTTCAAAAAGCAGTACCAGTTCCAGTGCACCCCTGATGTCCAATATAACGACAGAATTATTATATTTTAAATTCACGTGTATTTTATAACTGTTTTGCGTGTTTATTAAATGCTGTAAATATACATATGTCTTATTTAACTTATATAATATACAAATGAAGACATCACGTTACAATGGCTGAATATTATCCGAAATGACAGTAGTGAGAAAAAACCAGAATAGGTAATGCAAAATGATACTTTAAAATAATGATTTTATACTATCCATGCTAATTATATAATTAAGAAAATTAACTAAATCTCTAATTGGTATTTAAAATGTAAGTACAGTGAGAAAAGTTTATTATTTTCAACAAAATGTGTTAATATTTTTAAAAAAGTTTCATGTTTACGTTAAGTATCACATGTAATATTATCATATCAGTTAGAGTATCTGTTTACTATTAAAACAAACAACTATAGTTTAACTCATAAAAAGCAATGTACATATAATAAAACAATAAAACTACTTATTAGCATTGCAAGACGTTGGTGATTTAAGTATAGGATATTTTTGTAATTTTACTTTGTAGAAAATCATTTCAACTGCCAGTTTATGGATGACAAAAGCATCAACTGCTCCAAAGTTAATTAATTATATTTTAATTAATTCTTTCTATGTAACTGCATGGTGCTATATTGATATAAATCTTTAGAAATCCAAATCTTTTGAAAGTCCAGTCTATAGTAAAAAGGATGATAAGATTACATAAAGTCCTTCAAAGGGACTGGACAATGAATGTACATAAATACAATTAAATGCATTTGGAAGTAATTCATGTTTGTGTAAATATGATGTTTAGTGGTCAAATATGCAAGGCATACATACATATGATGATTATCCTGATGCAGAAAGAAAGACTGCGGCTCTATGTGTATGATCTATGCTTGGACTGCAATATTTAATCTAGCACATCTTTAAAGACAAATCAGAATTACATGAAATAATCTATAAAACATGAATGTGGGGCTTGGAATTCCTCCAACACAAAGTCAATAAAATGTGGAATTGTATTATGTCCAAAACCCACGTTTAGTTTTAGATGTTAAATAAAAGACTTGTATATTTTGTGGGATATTTACTCCACTATAATACACTTAGTTTTTTTTATGTTCTAATAGTATAAAGAGTGGATTATATCATTATGGTAGTTTTTTTAAATACAAAAGGGAAACTTACCTCATAAGGTTATACAATAAACTGGAGAAATGAGAGATTGACTTGCACAACAAGGGTTTCAAAATGTCAGAATCTTGAAAGAGTTCAATTCTAAAAGAAATATTGTGTGTCTAAAAATAATAATAACACCCAGAATATACAACATGCATAGTTTGTTCTTTTCATTTCAAGCTCTCACAGTATCCATAATAGAGAGGAAAATAAGGCTGTATACAATAAACTTTTGCAATCGATAAATTGAGCTCTCTCAAACAATATCTCAAACAACATTGTCATAAAATATTAGTTTTTGGGATACTAAATTTTAGTCACCCAAATGTATGGTAAAAAGTTAAGACTATTGGAATTTCTTCTGGTTAGCATGCTTTAAGGCAATGACAAATTTCATAGTGATATTTTTATCTTTTCTGGAAAAAATCGACTGTGACAGAGGAATGGACAAAGGGAATTTAATATGGTTTCGTTTCCCCCTTCAAATGACCAGAGATGAGAATTTTGAATTCAATTACTTAAAAAAAAATATAAAACTCATTGAACCTTTAATAGATAAATAAATTTGTATATTTATTCAATTAATGATTCCTGCAAATATTAATTGTACTAGTAGTTGATTTGAAGAAAAAATAAATAAATATGAAATAAAATTTCTGAACTAATTAACATGTAGGCCTACTTTTGAAAACTAATGTTTAAATTTGTAGATTCAAATTCTGCTATAATCTAAACAAATCTTTACTACAATAAATATTTTTGATTTATAATGCTTACCTTCATTTCTTATAGTCCAGTCAAAGAGTGCTCAAAAGAGGGGTGTAGAGTGCATGGACTATGTGATAATTTTTGACTTCAGGATGAAAATCGATAATTTTCAAAAAAATAATTTTTACCTCACTTTTATTGTCAAACTTTTACTTCTAGTGCCTCCCACGATTGTTTTTTAGAAAAATTGTCAGAAACGAAGTTGTAGATGATTAAATTTCCTTCAATTTTATACATACTCACTTAGCTCACCTCCTAGGCTCGGGGACTTTTAGTATGTTTACCTCCTAACTATTCGTAACAAAGTCCTGAAGTCAAAAATTATTGCATATTCTATGCACTCTACAATGCATTCATTGACTGGACTATTAAGTGTGACAAGCTGACTAATGGAGGGACATCTAAGAAAAAAATTAATTAGATCAGTTAAGTGCTTCGAAGATTGTGGGGTGGGGATTCAATCATTATTTGGAAATTTGTTTGAACATTTCTTTATATGTGGTTAAAAGACAATTTATATGGTTTAATACACATATATGAACATATATGTGTACCACAAAACATATTTATTAATGAACTATGTTTTTGTTAAAATTAAAGATATAATATCTCCTTAAAAGAAGGGTATTTCATTTAGCAAACTTTATTAATTTTTGTAACTACACATTCTTAAACTTAGTGCATTTAATAGGCTATAATAATGTGTTATATGCATCATATCTACAACAAACATTTCACTATAGTTAAGGACAAAGTAACTGCACTCCTACAAATGTGTATGTACATACCAAAATTACTTCTCCATCTGGGTTCAAGGTTAATGACATTTTTTTATGATGTGTCAAGGTAATATACAAAACTCTACATATCAATGGCTCAGAGATTAGAATAAAAACAACAACCAATCAATTGATCAACATTATATTGATTAATTAAAATGACTGGAAACTAGTTTGAATTCAAAATTATTTAAAACCGCTAAGGTTTTACATAATATGTTCATAGATTTATATAATTTAAATTAGGATGTAAATAGGTTAGAATATGAAAAATAGACTTTCATGGTCACAAACATTATTATTATGTACTTGGTCTTCCAAGACAACAGTAACTGTGTCACTATTGTCTCAGCTGAAGACCAAGTGCATAATAATAAGGTTAGAATATATAAATATTTTGTTTGTCTTTTTTCGTTTTGAAGGTGGAAAGTTGAACAGTCATTATCGCCTGGTTATAAAATAAACAGCCACATCATTTTTCTTATCTCGTAAACTTTTAAGCCCAGGTCAAGATAATATATAGTTTCCATCTACCAGGCAGACATTTTAAAATTTTTCATATTTATTTATACTGTATTATAAAAAAGAAAATGTTTGTTTATTACGATTTATCCCAATTTGTGCATTGGTACACTTGCATTGCAAGCTTTATTTGGAAATGTATGCAACATACTTTCCCACCCAATATTATAATATGTAAGACTACTAAATGAATATTTGGTACATGGTAGTATAATAATTTATTATTTCTATGTATAAGGTTAGCAATATATTTATGTGGTGCCAACAGCTGTGTTTTGCTGCTGTGATTCTAAAATTAGTGATTAATATTGCTTGAAATGCCATGGTAGGACAAAACATGTTGTCAAAACATATATGTGCAATAATCAATACAAATATTGAATATTAATTACTGAGTTTGATTTATTTCTGTGCGTAGTGGAATGGCTTAATGCAAAGTGGTGAGTTTAAAGAAGAGGGTTTTGCTTTTTTATTTTGGAAATTTATTTTCATATGTGTGTAGGAAGAAACAATTTGTTTAACTTTATTTAATTATACAATTTATACAGTTGACTAAACAAATACTTTACTAATATAATATGTATTGCCTTTTGAGTAACAAGGCTGTTGGAAAAGAATGGGAACGGTTTCTTATTTAAACAAAGCCAAGTTGGGTAAGAAGCTAGTTTTTATAACAAACCTAGTAAGCCCCGTGAAAAATCACAGGCTGATTAATTAGATCCACATCAGAAATACAACATTTAAAAAACAAACTATTAAAAAACAACATTAAAGAATCTGGGCCTACATAACTATGCTGACCGGGATTTTTAACTCGGTAAATGTGTACAATAATAAGTATTATAAAACTGTAGGCCTACTTGTTAAACATTTTTGTTTACATATATTATTATATTTAAAGAAAGATAAAAATACTATATTTTAATTGCTTTTTATTTCATATTGATAGATAAAATTATTTAGAAGTTTTTAATATTATAGCAAAGAAATTAATAATCGAATGATGTTTATATGTTATACGAAGATGCGCGAATGTTTCCGAAGCTAAACGAATATATCTCTTCTTTAAATTTGAACAAACAAATATATTGATGATAAAAGGTTGCATTTGTGTACAGTTTATAACCTCAAAGCAAATATTAACGTATATTATAGCATACATTAGTTCTAAAACTCATATTTAAAAAAATCAACTTCTCAAGAAATTATAACGATTGAAGTTGTAAACATAACCCCAAACTATAATCTACACTGGGTTTGTTAAGAGGTTGTATTTATATTCATTTTATAACCTCAAAGCAAATCTTATATCGTAAAATAGCCTACATTAGTTATTTAACTCATGTTTGAAGAAAATCAACTACACAATAAGACTTAATAAAAAATTATATTGATTGAAGTTGTAAACATAACCCCAAAGTATAATCTTTGATATTTTTGTTTTAGTATTACAGATGATGGATGAAATCAGCTGTTACATTATAATGTTACTCACGTATGTATGTATGTAAGTATGGACGTACACTCGCTTTTATAGGAGTGGATTTATAATTTGACACATATTTTAAATTAGATTTACCAATGAATTAAAACTTTAGATTTAAATGTATTTGTTAGTTTTGCAAGTTAATTATATTAATTTAAAACAATCTAATGTAATTTTTACTGTTTGAAATAATACCACACTCGATAAATACATCACAATAACAAAGTAGCTAGTGATAAGCTTCTTGTTACTATTGCATATTTAAATGTTTACTACCATGTTCTTGGATTAATAGATATTTCAAGATTTGTTTCAAAAATCGGTACTTGTGCAAGTAAAACTGAAATCTCTTGACATGCATGTTTATTAAGTTTAACACTATTTTCAGAATCTACATAAAATTTTCAACAAAAATGTAGGTGTAGTGATGTTAAGTATTAAAAGTAATCGCTGAAAGTTAGAATTTGTATTCATTGAACCAAAATTAAGAAGATAAAAAGGTTTTAATCTCTCTTAAAAGGTGTTAAACGTCATTAAAAACTTACTTGGTAAAAAGCTTTCAAATAATGTAATACACAACCTTCCGTTTGTCCCGCCTTTTAGAGTACTTGAAGCCTGAATACGAAAAAGAATGATGTGCTCAAATAAATATTGTACTGTATGATAGCATTACTAACTGGTAAGGTAATTTAAAACACAATTCCAATATCCTTCCATAAATGTAAGACAAATGTGGATGAGTAACTATTAGGTAGTGAAAAAATAACTGTCTTTTTCAAATCGGATATAGGCCTAAACTATACCATAAGAGAGATTTAAGCTCTTTATCTTCTTAATTTTTGTAAAATCACTAGAAATCTTTACTATCAGCAATAACTTTTAGTATTTAACACTACTACACTTAAATTATTATTTTTATTATTATTATTATTAATAAGTCATTATTGTTAGAAATTTTATGTAGATTCGGAAAGTGGTGTTAAACTTAACAAAACATGTTTTCATGGACAAGAAATTGCAGTTTTAGTGCACAAGTACCAATAAAATATATATATATAAAATATGGTAGCATGGTATTAAAGTGTGGCAACCAAAAAAAATTAATATGGAATATATTGTTTTTAGTACCAAGTAGTTTGTCACCAGCCACCCTATACAAAACGCAATAGTAAAACTATTAAATATCAGTTTGACACATTGTTAAGACAGCATTCACCATTATAAATATAATGAATGTTGAATTTTATTTTTGAACTGTTGAGTGTTTATGTATGAGAAACATTTAGTCATAAATATTTGGGAGATATCTAAACCTATTATATTTAAAACTTAAATGAGTATTTAATAATAAAATGCAAAAACGGATCCATGATTGGTGAACAGGGACCACAAAATATTGCTAGAAGATAGCAAGAGGATAAACAAAGCAAACAAGTTCAACTTTGGGCCTCAAAAGCACATACACAGTAAAGGATTGTTCTTACTAAACCCATAGATCAGACTTGATGCACAAATCAGAATCCGGCACCCTTACAATGCCTGAAGAAAGTGAAATAATGGTTTTTGAAAATGGAAATTTAGTAAAGTTAAAATTGGCCAACACTGGAGACAGTGTAAGAACTGTAACTATATAATAATATGACCTATTTGGAAGTGATAAATCTAAAATGGAGGATGCCCAAAAAGACATTTTTAACAATCTGCTGGAAGAAAACCTTAGCCGAACAAGAGGCCAAGATTGACCAAGATGGATGGTTTGGTTCAGGATGCTACGTGGTGAAAGTTTATCAGGAGTCAAAACTGGAACTAAGGGTTGAACTGCTAAGTAATAAGTTTGTTTGATTATAATGTGAAAATACTGATGTAAAAATCTAACCTAACACCCTAAAAGTAAGTTTAAACTTTGTGAAATTTAAATAAATATATTATAATTTTTTTAATTATTTTAACACAGCCTAGAATGAAAATTGTTGTCATTTAGTTTTAGTAGGAAAAGTTTAATAAATACGATTTCATAAAACTAAAATGTTTTGTTTATAAATAATGCCACCATAAACTAACTCTACAAATGCACATTGCAAACAGAAAATTGTTCAGACAGAGGCAATATTTTGACTATTATCACAAACTATATACACACGACACAGTTGTTCATGACAGTTACAGAGCTGGATAAAATATTTTGTACACTTTCATCTATTTGTTAATGTGTTTTGATTAAAAACAGTTCATAGTTTTGTCAAATTGTACCAGATATGAAATTTCAATATGCACTGAGATTTTTAATATATTTTTGTATTCATAATTAAACAACTTTCATTCGTATAATTAACAAGAAATATATTATCATCACCTAGATTTCATATTATTGTTTCTGGTGATAGAAGTAGATATTTGGCTATTTCATAAAACTTAAATTGAAAAAAAAATTTAGAAAGATAAACAGCTTTTATAAATAATAGGGTTGAGGTAGACACACATAACATTTTCACTTCTAAACAATTAAAAATCTGGTGCATGATATCCAAGCATTGTTATTAAAAAATGATGAAATGTGATGACAAAAAATTATATTTTTAAAAGATAAAAAGTGATTACTGAAGTAGATAGAAATGTAGAGTGCTTATGAATTTTACAAAGAATTTTGTAAAATTACTCATAAGCCTAGAATTTGCTGTAGAATAACACAATTATTGTAAGGTAGAATA
>JAGFPH010005492.1:36788-46830 GCA_018207615.1 Philaenus spumarius | reverse complement strand
AAAAAAAAATCCAACAACCGGAAGCACGTTTTTTGACCGGAAGTAACTGTTTTTTGAGATTTTTCCTACGAGAATAAAGTTTTTAGAGTTTTTTCTACAAATATAAATGTAGGATGTTATTTTGCACATTTTGTTTTTTTACGCGACCTTATAACTCGCTTGGTTCCCCCAAAATCGATCAAAACGTAAAATACCATAAAAGTACCCGGTTCAAAGCCATGTGGTGGAATTTACCGTGGGGTTGGCGTGCGGAGCACGCAATGCATTGTATATTGAAGGTAATCCCAATAGGGGGTGTTGGCGTGCGAAGCACGCAATCCTTTGTGTATTGAAGATACTCCCAATATGCGGAATGGCGTGCGAACCATTTTGTAGCTATTCAATACCGTCGTGAATAGATCTATTTCCCAAATTGTTGGTTGAAACCCTAAAACATAGGAATATAAATTTAATTTTGGAAATTTGCTCAACTCACGTCAGCGGTTCAGCTGAGTGGTCGATTTATTTTAATTGTGTTTAAAATTAACCTGTACCTTTTAAAAACTCCAAAACCCTTTTCTCTTGGTATAGGCCTACACTAAACCTACAGTAACATTAACACTGACAATTACTATACGAAATTGCTTGTTTTATACCAACCATTCCCCATAGAAAACAGATTTTTGTTAATTTATTAATTTCAGTAATAAAACTATCGATTGATAAGGTTTTGCGTATTTTATAAAATCTTATGCATTACAAAGGGCTCCCAGACTTGAAGAAAGAAAATATAAATGCACTTAACTATACAATTTTCATAATAGCATTAGAAAGGTTTAGAGATTAAATTATTATATTTATAAAAATGTAATGTACAATAAACAGCAAACAAAAACCCTAGATTGAACAATATACAAATTCAACATTTGCAACGATTAGTCTTAAATGAAAGGAAAGGACAGATTTCCTGAAAAAGTTATGAAATCTGTTATATTTTTCAAACATGTTTGAGTAAACATAACCAACAAGTAAAACAAAATAAAACCAGAAAAAATGTCTCCTAGTAAACCGTTTAAAAATAACAATTTCAAAATTTAAGTAGTGCAAAACATAAACGGAGAACGAGGCGAGTTAAAATAAGCAAACAGCGGGTCTTGTAATTGCTGCAAACAGCAATCAAGGAGTTTTTAATGTCAGGGAAATACTTGACGGTTTCATTTGCTTGCAAGCGTAGTTGGAGAGGTTTCATGTCCAGGACGTTTTGTACAAACATGATTTGGTGTGTTGGGGCGAGAGATTAATGAGTTGATCCGTCCTTGGCTTAAGTCCCAATATGTTGTCGATAGAGTTGGATTAACTCTGTCCGGAGAGTAACATTAATAAAGTGTTGGACAAAAGATTAGTTTTAAATCCTTTCCTGTTACTTTCATGTTTGGGAAACTTGCATTTGAGATTAATTTAAATATAATTGTGAAGAAATGATATAAAATAATATCTGAGAGGTATGTGAAAACTTTCAATATTGCAGAGTTTGAATTTAGTGAAATGTTGTTTTCAAGTCATTATAAACTCTTTTCATCTCAGATTAAATACACGCTTCGGTAAACAGTATAAAAGGCACAATCTACTGTGCATTTTTCAAATGCGGCTTTGCATAGCAAACTGATTGCATCTTATGTTCTCTCATAGACGACATTTAACGTTTCCCGATTTTTAAAAGTTAATTTTGTAAACGAAAAGCGTAATTTTTTTTATTTTTTTTATTTCTTGTTTTTAATAACTTTCCAAGCGATTGTAGCAGAGAGTATGGTATTAATAACTTTGAGCATGACGAGTGAGAAAGAGTAATTTAAAAATAATAATAACAATACACTAATTCTCACACACATGCGTTTAACGATCAAACGTGTTTCAACGACAAAGTTGTCATCCTCAGTGATACATGAGCTACAACTAAAAACTTTTGGTAATATTTCAATATTCTATAAAAGTTGGTACTGGCTCTCAATCACACTATTAATTTACACAACAAAAGTGTATTTTTGTTCCACTACAGATTTCATGTAAAGTTTATAATAATAGTGAGTATATGTAAACAAAATTAACAGCAGTACTTTAGAAAATTTAGGGAGGAAATTGTGTCTTGCATAACGTTTTTGAGAATATCTTGAAAACAATGTAAACAATCTTTAGTAAATTGATGGCGTGCCCTTAAATTAAACGCTTTCAACATACACCCCACACGACAGAATCACAAAATACTTACTTTTTTGTAGATCTTTGGCCTCCGAAAATATTATTTAATTTTTATATAAATGCGCGTTAGCATGCTCTATAATTATGGCGGGGAAAATAGACTATGATATACTGTATACAGAAAAATGTGAAATCTAAAAAGGTTTCTTTTTCCTTTTGTATTGAACCCAAAAAATTAATAGACTGAGCAAAATAAGAATATTTCATGAATTTTATTCAGATTTAAAAGGTCTGTCATTTTTGTAAATAGTTCCCGTGACTAATGTTTTTCTTTTACAAAATGTAATGTCTGCAAATTGGTTTCTCTGATAATGGGATCGAAAACCATAAGTAGAGTATAATACAATTTGAAAAATGTATTCGTGTATTACGTTCCGGATAATATTAAAAAAAAAAAAACAGTTTCAATATATTTCTAGAAACAATGTCCTTTTGTGTAATACTCGATTAAACCACGCATGCCCGGATATAATCTCATGAACCAAATGAGATATCACCAGTCAGTTGACAAGATAATTGAAATCAAGCCTAATGAATCGTAATCCTCATCGCGGTTGCGCAATGCTATCCCTATAATTTAATTATACCAGTTACGTGTCAAATTATTTTATAGAGACATTTTATTAACTCGGTTGTAAGAAATAAAAAGAAACCGTCTGAAATGATTTCTGATAATTTGTTACGTTCTTTCTGCAAAAATTTAATTGGAACATGTTTTCCTCGTCTTGTGATGTAGACTTCTTTTTTTTAGTTGTCAGACTCCTATAATTGATCAATACTGTCTTGCCTCTACTTATGTATGGAGGACTTTGCCGAGATCTTTTAGGATAGCATATATATCCTAACAAACGCCCTTAAAAAATTCAGTGCTTTTCGACATATATATTAGTCCTTAAGTCTAACAGTCTTTTTAAATTTAGGTAAAATACGGCATCTAACATTGGACGAGTGAGCGACACTTATTTACTATACAATTTATTATACCTTATACATTAAACGAATCAATTAAAATTGTACACATTTCTGAGTGTGATTTATAATCTGATCAGTTTCTAATAAACTAAGGAGTACTACAGTACAAACTTGAAAAGTAGCTTGTAGTTTTATCTGAATATTTTCAACGAATTTATGATTTAAAAAAGGCAGTTCCTTTGAAACATTTCATTGTAGGAAAAAAATACATGTATGAGTAAAAAATTAAAAATAATATGTTAAATGGAAAATAAATAATACAATCAACTAACGAGGTACAGGTTGTATTCATCATAACAAATTATATGAAGACGGGTTTGTGCCTTCAGTCAGTATATAACTTTGGTAAAATCAGATAAGACATCATTTGTCGGAGTAGTCTTTGAAGCAAGACGATCGTGATGCAGTTGCCGATAAGGATGTCAACTTGAATAAAGAAAAGCTTACTTTACACTTCTTCAAATACACGAAACTTTTGTTTTTAATACAATCAACTAACGAGGTACAGGTTGCATTCATCATAACAAATTATATAAAGACTGGTTTGTGCCTTCAGTCAGTATATACTAGTGAGTAGTTCGCGGACCATGAAACTGCGTGCACGTATGAAAGTTGGTTAAATCAAAGTTAATGTGTATATATTTATTTGTGTGTGTAGTGTTTTATGTTTTTGTTAAAGTTTAATGTTTTGACGACCTCCACGGAGTGATATACTGATGATGGAGTTTCGACTCCGAAACGCGTCTTTGTAACAAGACAACGAATAGTCACATGACGGAACCATAAAGGTAATAAAATTTATTACTCAATATATTATATAATAATTGTGACTTGGACACCAACAATGAACAATATTTCGTGTTGGAAAAATATTGCCGTTATTACATATTTGCAATAATTTCCTTTTTACGATCCATACAAATTAGATAATTAAATCAAATTTATGTAAGTGTCAAATTCAAATCCTCGTATGAATTTAATGTGTGATGTTTGTGATTTATTTGGAATAGAATAGATTTTGACCTAATAAAATACATTTTGCTATTCAAAACACATGTCTAATGATTTTACGTCAAATTCAGTTTGTACTGCGGATAATTACTTTCCATGAATAAATATTGAATGTGTTAATATTTCGTGTAAATAATTAATAATTAACGTACTTCAACAAATATGTCCGTAACAGGCTGGCATTCAGATATCGTGTTACTAAACTATTGCTGCATTTAACTAATGCATCTACATTTCTACACAAAATGACGAGATGTTTGGCTTTCATACTTCAAATGACAAACAACTTCATACACACATGGATCAGGATCAGGAAGTTAATATTTGCAGAAAACGGATCCTTTCATCAAAACAGATTTTAATAAACCGGTTAAGCAGCCCTGGAAGAGTTTAGTCATAAAAGTAATAACAAATACGCGCTGAACATACATAACCCATTTAGTTTGTTATAAATAATGTAGTTTCGCTTTCTACTTCTCTTTAAAAGTGTGTTTTCGCTTTGTCATTATTATTAATATTAAAAACAATATGTCTTATACTCAATATACTGAACTTACTAAATATCTAATCAATAACAACAATAAGCAGGGAGGCTATATTGGAGGCGGAGGCACAACAAGAATAAAATACATTTTTCATAACATTTCCCCCAAAATGTGGATTGACTATAGCTTTCCTTTAAAGTACTGTACGTGTTTATCTAACACCAAAGTTGATCAGTAGTATTTTCGGAAATAGAGCAGAAGATATTGTGTGCCTACAATGGGAGTTAACACTTTAACCGCTATTTTTTCTTCCTTTGCACTAAAAATACATCTATCAGAAGTTTCAGACAAAATATTTTGTTAATATTTAGAAGATTTACAACAGTTTTGAACGGGCTCGATATTTATCGAAGGCAATGCATTTTTTTGTTCTACAACTTGGTTATGGTCAACCCTTGTTTGTAGAGTCTTACACTAAAGTTTTAAACGATAAAAGGTGTACAATAACTTTGAACGGATTTCATACTTTGCCTACTATATATAGGGAGTTATACTTTTTGTTGGTACTACTCTTAGGAGGTAGTATAATAACTTTAAAGAGAGTTGTAGAGATTTGTAAATTTTTTCAAAAATTCTTTCCCATTTCTACCTCCTTGGTCCAATTTCCCCTATTGACGAATTCGAAGGAGATTTTCGATAATTGTATAAATTTTGATGGAAACATTTTTGAACTTTTTGAAAAATCCGTTAAATGTTTATGAGGAATTGAGAATGTTACGTGAAAAACAACACATGTTTGTTTACTCCTAAATATAGAAAACAATTTTGTTCCAACAAAATCGTGTAAAAATACCACGAAGCATAAAGGTTACAGAGAAATAAAAATACGCTATGCTTTCAATGAAGATAATACGCAGTCTACAGTATTTGAATTAAAACCAGAGTTACTGCAATTTCTATCAAAATACTTTCATTTGTGTTTCCAATGTTGGGGCAGCTTTCTTTGAATATTTTCAGACAAAATTACATTTAAATCAATAACATAACCTTAATTTAATTCGCGTAAACGCACTATAGGTTTTTGTTTTCGACCTCACACATACGGTTCTGGTTATCCTATTATGCATTTCCTTAGTACAAGTTCATTTTATTTATCTCCTTAAAAACATACTATTAGGTCAGATTAGCTTTAGATTATTAGTAGACCGTCAATAATCCAAAACGTCAAAAATCCGAACGCGTTCTGAGGCAGCCCCTGCAAAAAATTTGTTTTCGTTTTCGCAAATTCCAATTATTGCGTCCTTAAAAATTTCACAAAAATTTGTATCGCAGTTGACATTATTATCTCTTTCAATGCACTTCTTAATTCCTGCTCTCACACACCCTCACAACAGACTGGTTGTCAGTATTTTCACTGCCACGCTAAAAAGCTGCTTTAGCGCTAGCAATATAGACTACATATAGAAAGTTCATTCATTTCTCTTTGTGTAATCATTATAACAGTGTGTCGTACATACAGTAGTGTAGTATACAGTATTTTTGTTTTGTGTTAACTATTATGTACAAGTGAACTTTTAATTATGTACTGTACTGTAATTGAGAGTTACAAGTGTAATCATGTTGGGCCTACTGAGTAGGGCCTACGTGCAGGTTCTTCTAAATCATAATATGTAAGTAGTCTTACATACTGTATTGTAATTACATTACTGCTTGTACTGTTTAACCACTTTAATCGATTAAAGGGCATATATTTTAGCCTAAATGACCTTTTCTTGGTTATTTAAAAAAATCCGAACAAATTGATAATCCGAACCCCCTCGGTCCCAATTAGTTCGGATTTTCGACGCTCTACTGTATTTATATCTACTTAATCAAATTGTACTTTTGAAACCCTGATATATTTTGTCACAGTATCTTTTAAATTCAAGCTATTCATAAAATCCATGTTCGATTAAGCAAATGCACGTAATATGAAATATTTAAATTTGCGAATATTACGAACGAACAGTAGGTAACATTTTAAGACTAATTTATTTAGTAACAAATTAATGCGATATTCGTTTTCTCCAAGTTGTAAATAAAATGGCTGGACATCTACCAAAAAGAACCATTTTGATGACATTGTATTGTCTTTAATAATTAAAAGCTAGAATATTTACTTGCATTTTTAAAGCCTGTGAAACAAATGTTTACTTTCAGAAAATATGTATGGCCCAGAACAACAAACGTCACTGAAACTTATAATCTTATGACAAAGTAAGGCAGCTGATCAATTCGGCTATTGTTGTAATAAAAATTGTATTAACGTCAGACAAAATTAAATTTGTATTGTGTAAACTATTACCGCGTTTACGGAATTACATAGTAAGACAAATAGCATATTTATATTTTAGGAGTGTTTTAAACGATCTGCACCAACTAACAAGGTAAATGCTCTCAGAGATAGAAACATTCCGTTTAACTGGAAGGACGTTGTGCCGGAATTACGCTAATACACAATGTAAATAAGGATGGCCATTTCAAGTGTTGCAGTTACCACAAAGAAATCTTATCGAATTTCATTGAACATTAACACTGGTCGGACATCAATCAGTGAGGCGTGTGTTTACAGCTATTGGTTGATCAAAGTTTGAAAAATGCGGATACAGAGCAAGGGTAACGATGGTTTACGATAGTCGGGACTTTTGATCTATGTGTAGTTTTCTAACGAATTTATCCATATTTATCCAAACGGATTTATAAACAAACAATTCGGACATCATTATTCAGAAAATATTCCACAATGAACGTGGAACTTTTTAGTGTGCGGTAACCGATAATAGCATTCTGGTTGTTTAGTTCGTTGAGCAAAACATCACACAAAACATGTATTCCGCCACAGATAATTTGAATTGTAGTTTTTTTTACCTGCAATATGTAATGTGTTTACTTTTTATGTCTATTACATGATTGTATAAAATAAAGTTTCAGTGTATTTATGGGTCATAGTGCATAACAAAAACAATGTGCTTTCAGGGCACTAAACTAAAAGTACCAGGAATACAAAATATATATTTTTTAAATAAGTATTTTTGACTGAAAAAAAAAATATTATTTGTTATTTTCGTACGGCGCGACTTTTGAGTCAATGTTTTTTTTACTAAAGATAATAACTACTGAGCTCCAAGTTTCTAATTATAAGTTATATGCAGAAACGTCGAGGCAGCTACAAGACACAAATAATCAAACAATACCCAATTAAACATGAATAGTAGGCCTATCTCAGTTTAAAATTACATTGATATTTTTAGGATAAAGCTAAACCACTTAATCATGTCACATGCCACTATAGCATTGCTTTTATATAATTAATCCCCTTTAATTTATGATAGATTTACAAAACGTAATTATTTCACAGTAGACAAACCACGGGTATTATTGAATTGGTTAGCCTACAACTTCACGTTTCTTACACGCAGTATATTGTGATTTACTAGCGTCAAATTTAGCCATGTGTTTATTAGCTGCTGCTTTAATACTATTCACTTATTTTTTAATTAAGAATGTGTAGTTCATCTTCCTACACCGTAGAATAAATCATGTTATGACTATTACTACCTCTTAATACAAACTTACCCGACTTAACCCGGTTCCCATACATGAGTATCGTTGTTCCAACTATTAATTTGTTCTGATTTTTTAACAAGATTTCGCAAACTGTACTTAATGTAATCTATTTAATTTTTAAAATTTTAAATGAATTACAGTGGAAAAAGTATAATGGAGAGTTATACAAGTTTATAGGCGATATTTTAAAATTGCACAATTTACATCTGGTTTGTATGAATTTTTATAATTTGAAATTTCTGTATTTAATAGGCCCTATCAATTTATTGTATTTTGTATTTTTAAGAGGGTTCAGGTTATCAAAGCCCGACTCTATGACATGAACCTTCAACATCCATTTAGCCACTGTTATATTTTTGTTTTATCTACTTTCATCAAGCAAAATTTCTACAATAAAATAATCATACCAGAAATTACATTAATTGAAACCACAAAATTATTTATATTTACGAAAACTTACAAATATTTTGTAAACATATTTCTTGTTATAGACATATCTACTCCACAGAAATAAGAAAATAAGCATACATGTAAAATACTTCTGCGTGTAACGTTTTGATAGAGGTTTTTTGTAATGGTAATATGCGTGCGCCGATAATTGGCGAGTAACTGGACTGCGTAGAGGGAGTTACGATTTTGATACCATAACACAAAACAGTTTTAGATAAGGTCTAATCTGCACCGATATGAATTAAACTAAAAGTTGTAAAGTTATCCTACTTAAAATATAAACTTAAGATTTATTATGCAAGCAGAATGAGTACGGGTTATAAATTCACAGTCACAGTTTTCTCATTGTTAAATGGGTGAGATTGCAAAGAAAACTAGTAATATGGTTTACTTACCACCACAAAAGCTTTTTCCATAGAAGAGTTTCCAACCATCGTTATTAAATTAGCCATTTAAGAAATGGACTCTCCGGCCCCATTAATCCGTAAATATTTCATGTAAAACCGTATAAAATATGCCTTTAAGACTCATTACAAATTTGTACATTTGTGAAAGATCATGTGTTTAATATTCTCACTACACATCATTCAAATCCAGCCAATCTAATTTTATATAAAGCACAATTATGTATAATATGAATACACTGGTCCTATTTCTTCTTATGATTCTCATTTATTAGTTTCGCTGTTCTTACCGTAGTTCTCAGACTTTCTTGAAATAAATGTATATTTCTCGCTCGAAATTGCATTCACGAGATGAAAAAGCATCTCACAACATCTTGTGAAAATAAAGGCATAGGCTACAATGTTCCGGAGCATTAAACAATTGCGGATGTTGTGCTGGGAGGGAGTATAACCAAGTGGTACTTGTCGAAGGGGATTGTTTTTTTCTTTTTACATGCAGCAATGGGAAATGTCACGAACTTTTCTCAAAGCAAAACTATCTGGAAATCAGCCCTCGCGATCATATCACAACGATGGGGGGTGATAATGTCGTATTTTCATGTACTAATGTGTCAAACTGAATTGTCTAATTGACAGTGAAATGTCAGAAGAAATGCATTAATGTACGAGGAGAGTAAACTTCTAACACATCAAGTTTAGTTAATGCGATTATTTTCAACACAGTAAAGCTACGCGCACACTGCACCAACCGGTACGGCAAAAGCAACAATTTTAAGAAGGTGCGCCACTGCACCGACCGGTATGGCAAAAGCAACAATTTTAATAAGGTTCGCAAACTGCACCGACCGGTACGGCAAAAGCAACAATTTTAAGAAGGTG
>JAGFPH010005492.1:25613-36688 GCA_018207615.1 Philaenus spumarius | reverse complement strand
TTGTTCACTTATTTCCTGGGCCTTGTGATTAATTAAGAAAACCTCGAGGCAAACAAGAGGAGAGTGAGAATAAGTTGCAATGCTTGTTGAACAAATTGAAGTCGAACCCCTCCCATGTTTACCACCTCACTGTCTGTGTGATGAGTTTGTTCACTTATTTCCTGGGCCTTGTGATTAATTAAGAAAACCTCGAGGCAAACAAGAGGAAAGTGAGAATAAGTTGCAATGCTTGTTGAACAAATTGCGTCTAAAATAGACTCGGTTTTGTTTGTGGAAATAAACCAGCTAAAATAATCATTTCTGGCCACAATTGACATATTTATCCGGTTTGGGCCAATCTCTTTCAATATTACGTTCAGTCAAGTATGGTATGACACCAGGGATCGTTATTAAATTATGACCCCATTGTTATTTATCGACCTATACTATTCCAGACTCTCTGTTTCTATAAGTATGGGTTTAAAAAAAATCCGTTTCCTAGAAAAAATAATAATGACCACTCGGGGTTATTTTGTCCCCTAACAAAATTGAATCTCTCGTAAAACATTCTATATTACTTAAAATGTCTGGAGCTAACTTTTCTTGAGTGAACAATAAATTAAAAAAGCACAATGTAAGTACAAAAACCATTAAAAAAAGGGCTAAAAGATAGTAATTGTAAAATGTATATACTATGTATCATTACGTTTGAACGCAACCACGTATGATACTCATCAGGTGTAATTGAGAGCTTGATTGGGTAACATAACTAGATTTACTTCTATTATTTATCTAGTTATTTCAAAATAAAATCAATTGAAACGTAAAGACTTTCATTTATGAAATGATGTCATTGCCAGGTTAAACTGGCATGGTTCAATGTCATAGTAAGTGTAAAGATAAGAAATGCTTCAATTTATATGCTTCCTCTCTTAATGCACATGAAATAATAGCTAGCTCTGCGAAATGTATTTTAATAATATGATTGTATTTAAAAAATGTTTACTCTTTTTATTCAGTTGTAATTTAGGCCATAAAGCTGTGAACACATTAAACGCTACTTCGTAAAAGTTCTCCATAATATTTATTTTGGGATACAATGTTTGTACATAAATATATTCAACTATAAATAACTAGATTTTACATATCATTGCGAATCTTACCAGTTGCGATTAAAAATCAAATTTGCAGGAAAGAATATGTAGTAATTCTATATGTATGTGTAGCTTGTATATAAGATTGCTTAACCGATTTTATATTATTACATAATGGTAGGAAATTATTATACCAAATGTCTTCATTTGATTTGTTATACATATGCTGAGATTTAATTGCATTTTAACACAAATCAAATGAAATGCAAATTTTAAATGCATGTTTCATTGTTTTTAAATGTTTAGATTAATTAATTTTTGTTACACTTACAAAACAATCAGAAGTTAATTTGATGTTAACAAAATGTTGTAACGAAAAAAATATAAATTTATTTATAAAAAAGTTCAATGTGATATTTATAAATATAGACAACTTAGGTTTACCATACTCTTTAGTCACATTGGTGAGATAATTTTATTTTCCTCTCAGTCCTAAAAGACCTCACAACATTGCGGATGTGGTACGATACACAACCACGATTGGACGCAACCCCTAGTCAATAAATTATCCACCCTTCTACTCCAAGACTGCGTGTAGAGATTCCAGGCTAAATTAGATCATTAAGTAAAACTCCTTATTGTCTATTCACATTGAATTACTCCATTTAGGGTTTACACTATTGGATAGAATTAAATTACCTTTGTACAAATAATGGCGTCCTGGAACGAATTTAACTAAACCAATTTTCATCAATCCACTTTCCTTAAAGCATATTCTGTGTAGGGTCTGGTAGTAATCGCCCTCAGGCAGAGAGTATTGCATCCGCGGCCCCGCCCGTAGCCTAAATAATGCAATCGTGCATTAGGGAAAATATTTTAGATTTATAATTTTCAGCCTAATGGTGAAATACAAATTTCAAATACATGTGTGCCAAAATTTTGGATCAAGGTTCATTTAAAAAATATTTCTCGGTCACAAATTTTGTATTTTTATGACTTTTAATTTGAAATGTCAAAAAAGATGCGTGCTCCCATTTTAAAATATTGCGTTGCCTATCACCCGAAAATCAGCTTTTTGGGAAGTGGGACACAATTCAAGTGGCCTATTTAAGAGTCTCAAAAGATTTTAGGTTTTATTTAAATTCCTTAAATTTAAGTGGAGGGACACACACACGCCTGCGCTTTATATGGAGAGACTAGCCCTCTAAACTAATGTTTGTAATAAGTAACTTTAAAATATACTTCTGTTAGTCAAGTACGAGATTTTCTACAACCAACAATATATTTGTTTTTTATTTCAGGTGAAAGTACCAAATTCTTAATGTACAATTTATTAATTAATGTGTGAATCCCATGTCACAATGTTAACACAAAAATACCCGCCAAACAGTTCATATTAAAATATTAAATTACTAAAAATGTAGTTTAGTACATACAAAATAAATTGTACTAATTAATCTCGTCTATTTTAAAATCCGCTATCAAAGGAAAGAAAGCCTACTTCAAATAAACGGTAAATATCTAGTACGACCACACTAATTGAATGTAATTACAAAATAAAGTTTTAGTCTGAAGAACTGACCTAATTAAATTTCCTGTTTTATTGCATTTAGTGAACGATTAAGAGCGAGTTGAATAATTTATTATAGGGATAGTGTGTTTTTGCAACTGACATGAACAGGATAGCAATGAGTGCAAACCTAGGATAGCAATGAGTGCAAACCTAAGTCTACCTTGAAGCGATGAACTTAAGTTTTTCTAAATGCCATATTGGTGTGCTTAGTTTTTAACCTGACGATTATTTCTTCTTGGATTGATTTCAATTTCACTTTATGTGTGTTTAACGATCACAGAACTTAGTTTCCTCTCTGCACGCCTAATATTTTCTGTCTTTCGTGATCCTTTTACCTTTACTGAGATTTAGTAGCTAGTGACAATTTATGGGGTTTAGTTCGAGAAACAAAACTAAAATACGACTAAAAGCACCATTTACTATTTCAAACAACTTACATGGAATTGCAATGTATATCAAAACTACTTTACCAAAATGAGTGATTCTTCTCTGTGACACAACTTACCTATAACAAAAAATAAACAAATGTTATACATATGCGATAAAACGTCAAGTTATTAAACCGCTTACACAACAATTACATATACGTAACAACCAGTAAGTGATTTAATTCGCGTGTAATGCACGGCTAATTTGTGATTTAGTTTATCTGGCAGGAAAACATGAACCAACAAAATAAAATTTGCTCCACAAAATTCTATAATCTATAATGACTATAACAAAACGTATTTATTTAATTTATTACTTCAGTTTTTAGCAAATAACGGTTAAACCAGTTAGATATAATTTCCAATATGAATTATCAATCTAAAGGAAAAACAATTAAACTAAAACGTCAAACTCTTCAAAATTTAAAATCAACATTCTTAACCTAAATTAAATTATGAACTAATTTTAATATTTTATAGGTTACATGATAAGTTAGCTCATAACGATTTGACTGTAGTCTTAGATGAATGCACTGGAATTTTGAAGAAAACAAATTATAACATTTAGTTTTTATTTACCGATTGAATTGTTTTTTCCATAAAGGTATAGCTCACTTTCCACGATATGGATATTAGTTAAATAAGTTGAACGACTGCTAGGCACGTAGTTCCACCAACAGCCCTTCCCCTCAATTCCCGAATCACATAAAATATATCCCTCTTCCATTTAGCCTGGTAGTGGCAGCCTAATAAATATTCCACAAACAGGCGATATGTTACACCGTATAACATTCCTATCTTGTATGAAACCTGTACGGTAATTTGTAATGCAACGTATTAGTTAAAAAGTAAAATAAATTTTAGTGAGACATTTCTCAAAACGAAGTTTGATTTTAAACATTATTTTTATTCGTTGGATAACAAACCGATTCTTACAAATAAAAAACAAATGTTTGTTTAATTTACAAAATCTTATTAAAAAGGGAGGTCAAATGTACATTAAACTTTACCAATTCTTAACAAAGGATTTAAACTCATTTAAAGACTTGAACAAAAGCTCATTCCAAGTTCTGTATTATTTATTAAGAGATATTTTAATGTACAATAAGTGTAAGCAATTTCGTTTGAATAATGTATTAATCGTAGATGAAGTGCAAAACCTAATTGTATAAGGTCACGTACAAGGGGAAGAAAGGATCCCCCCCCACTCTACGTGTTACCATCAACTTTGCTATCACGAATTAATTTTATAATACTGTCTGTGTTGTATTACGTGTTAAGATTAGTATAATTACTTACATCATCCTCGTAGATTAAACGGAAGGTCATAGTCAATAACTGTTTTAAAAAATGATTCGGGTTTTTGGAAAAACTTACTCTTAGCTTAGGCTATACAAAAACCACCAATTCTTGTTCTATCAATCTGTATGAAGTTCATTATTTCTTGACACTACCAATCAAGTTTTATTTAAAATCTCTACGTTTATTAAAATTGAACACATGCCTTGATTAAATAAATAAATAATACATCAGCCTACTTCAATAATATAATACATGCTTTTCTGTTTTAAGTTTAGTATTGTGGTGAGCCAAACAGTTTATATCGTTACTTCATCTATTGAGATGATAATTTTAAGATTTGTTAAATGTTGATCAAGATTGGAACATATGAACAATTACTATATACGATAAAGTGTGTGCAATGGGTACAGTTACTGTCCGCGAGGCACGAGATGGTCCCTGGAGCTGCCCGTAAACAGCCATGTCCTCACGCGGTATTCCGTTTTTAGCAGGCGCAAAGGCGAGTTACAGGGACTATTAATAGACTGACGCGATAGCGGAAAATATACGTCATATATCTTAGTATTGATATTGATCATGTGGGCTTATGTTAAAATGAATTTTAGTAATTAAAACATCTGGGGTTTTTTTAAAAATTAATTCTATTGACTAAATTATCTACAAAATCAGCACAAACAATACAGTAAATGAAAAATGTGTACCTAGTAGCCTACAGGCGCTTTAAATATCATACTACATATAAATAAATTGAGTAAATTAAGTTTAAAAAATATACAGTAAAGGAGGTTCTAAAAAACAAAAACCTATAAAGTACAATAATATTAACCAAATTTAAGTTACTGTAAAATATTTTGTACGAATGTAAGTTTAAGCAGGAAGTTTATGAGTTTATACAGTTGTTGTAGTTATATCAATTAAAGTTAATTTATAATCATATTTATTATAAATTTGATTACTTGATGTTTTCTTTAATTGTTATTTGTAAGGAATATAATTACACTGTTCATTAATAATTTAATCTTCTATCGTTTTTAAACTTATAAATCCAAAAATATTATACTATGCCAAACTGTTAGTGTTTTAAAAAAACATATTATTAATATTATTTCAACACTACTAATCGGAATTATAATAACTTTTAAACTGTTATTCTGTTAATCTATTAAAATCCATTTAGTATAATAATTAAGTAAACGTACATACGAACAGTATATATATTTTGTTCTTTCACAGCAGTAATTGCATACATATTTCCAATAATTGCTACTAATAATGTTATTTATATATATATTAAAAAAAAAAAACACTGCAGAATTCCTGTTTTGTACCACGATGCCACGTTCGATTTTAAATAGCATTTGTCGAATAACGAGGACATTCACGGCGGCTCTGTACTAGGTCGTGGCACATAGCTACAAGCGCCTTCAATCTAAATCTAGGCAAGGACTCAGGGACCATCTCGTGCCTCGCGGACAGTATTGTAGGTACATATCTGAATTTTGTTTGTGGTTTAGTGTTGATTTTAATTGTTTAGTAAATTAACTATAGCAATATTTCTTACTCGATTAACAAAGTATTGTAAAAACGTTTGCCTTCCACATCGATATAAAGAGGTATATAATCAAAACCCGATAGTAGAACAACTACTGTTAAATGTATTGTCCCAGATTCGTTGAGAGCAAATCAAATCAACGGAACTAGAGTCTACACAACACTCGACTAAGCGATAGGAATTATAGTGCACTATTTGCAAGTCCACAGCTTGATCATGTAAACACGATTAGATTCCCTCTAAAGTGTTAATTGAGCTCATGAGCATTTTGAAAACAAACAAAATGTTTAAATTAAAATTTAGCAGGCTTTCGTTTTAGCAAAAAAGTTTAAACTGTAAGTATTTATTCAATCTATTGATTTGATGACAATTTCTTACATTATGAAACTGTGCGAGTTCACTTTTACACTGGGTACAACCTTTGAATGGTTGCAGTGACAAATTTTAGAATTTAGTAAGAAGTTAGAAACCAATTTGTTTTTTTTAATTTTAATTCTTCCTTCATTAGTTATTATTGAACTGAACTGAATTATACTCACATTTAAATGCGGTTTAAGATCAACAACAAAACCTTTGATCATTTTGGAGTCAAAATGTCTGCAAATTTAATGATAATGACAAAAATTATATCTTTCAGAAGTATGAAACTAATTGGAGTGCTGAATTTGATTCTATCCATTTAAGCATATCTTATTCAGGAAGGAAATTTAAGATGGCGAAAAGAATGTGAATATTTTATCTAATAGGAGAAGTTATAATTTTATTGCTTATAAAACCGTTGAGTGGTTAAGTAAGTTCAGCCATTAATATGTAAAAGCCGGTAAACGTTTTTATTTCTATTTAAAGTGATAATATGTTTGTATCTAAACCTTGTTTAACAACTTGTAACTAACCAGCACTAACTTTACACAGCTCTACATTTAATATTCTTAGATTTAACCAAAATGAGGGAACTACTCTGATTAACGTTCTTTTTTGTGCGTATTAAAACTGTTAAATTGGGTTTCGGTTGATAAAAAAGGACATTAAATCCTTGGGCACATTTTATTGGAACTATAAGGATACTGATATGTTTGGCCCTATTGCATAACAGCTAGTAAACAATGAAGAAAGGCAGTTACATAATTTCAAGGTGGGTAGTTTAAATTACGTAAAATACTGAATCTGTTACTGACAATAATAACTCTAAACAATTTGCCGAGTTATTTGTGGTGTCAATAACAATAGGCAAACATTATAGTTGGCGCTGAAATATAAAAACTTAGTTCTGTAATAGATATTTTGTCGTTATAAATATGATTATACAAGTTTATTTTCCACAGCGTAGTCTTTCGAGGGAGAAGGCAAAGAATGAAAAACAAAGCAAACAAAAGAGACTGAATCGTCTTTTGTATTTAAGAGGGATAGGGTGACTACAGAATACTAAATACAAAACTGCGAGATGAAAATTAATTTGAGCAACTAAGCTTTGCGCTAGTGAGAATCGTTTTTATATTGCCGCTCTTCATATTTAATGTGTAAAGCGATACCTTCTGAATAAATCCTACTATTAAACTTTTTGCAACTATAGATTTAATTATTTAAGCAATATTTTAAAGTAGTTTTCCAAGAGCAGCTGCAATTAATAAATGTGTATTTAATTTCATTAATGTAATGTAGGCCTATCTAAGTACTGGTTTTAGTAATAGATTATCTCACAATTAGTAGGCTATGCTATGGCAGTAAGGGTAGGTTCTAGTAAAACAGAAAGCAACCTGCGACTCCAGCCCTTCATCCTATAGCGGCGGTAGGTTACGCGGACATTGCACAGCCTAAATCCATTTAAAACCCGCAATTGTTCAAATAGCGTTTTAAAAAAATACCAAACTCTTGTGGACGGAATTCTTCATCCGAATGGCTTGGTAATTTTTCGCTATAATTAATAGTAACAACGTTAAAAAATATTAAACATCACCCTATAGCGGCGGGTAGGTTACGCGTACATTGCTCAGCCTAAATCCATTTAAAACATAAAATTGTTCAAATAGCGTTTAAAAAAAATGCCAAACTCTTGTGGACGAAATTGTTTATCCGAATGGCTTGGTAATTTTTCGCTATAATTAATAGTAACAACGTAAAAAAATATTAAACATCACCCAATAGCGGCGGGTAGGTTACGCGTACATTGCTCAGCTTAAATCAATTTAAAACCCAACATTGTTAAAATATCGTTTAAAAAAAAATACCAAACTCTTGTGGTCGAAATTCTTCATCCGAATGGCTTGGTAATTTTTCGCTATAATTAATAGCGACAACGTAAAAGATATTAAAAATCAATGTTTTAAATTGTTAATGTTAAATTGTTTATTTATTAATAAATATTAAACAAAATGTTTTTCTTAGTTTTGAAAAAGCCATTTGGATGCTTATTGGCCATAGCTTTAAAATGATATATCGTTCATAATTATTATCCGATCTCAAAAAAAAAAAAAAAAAAAAAAAAAAAAAAAAAAATAAAAGGAAAAAATTGGATGTTAATTTAACATTGGTGTTACGGAGTGTCAGCCAACATGGCCGACAGCTAGAGCCGACCCTTAATTTAGGGTACCAAACATGCTAACCCGCGTTTATTTTAATCAAAGTTCAAATAAATATTTGACTAGAATTTAGGGTCGAAGTTTAGAACCACCAACTTTATTATAATACTGTGTATTGTCGTGTTTGAAGTCTTTCACAGAAAATCTATAAACAGTATAGCGGATCAAAATGTTTTCCTTTCACGTACGACTGTGCGTTGGAAGCCGTCTCCACCACCCCACGACATTTGGGGTACTTTTAAAGCGATGAAACTGCCCCGCTCATTAAAGAGGATTAGGAAGTGTCGCCTCGCAAGACTAGAAATGCTGAAATTGCCCCGGGCCAGGTAGTCGCTCCGGGACTGGGGAAAAAAGGGAATTATTTTTGGCCCTGCGTCCTGCCAGTGACTGCAGTCTTCTAAAACCAAACCAACCTAACCTATAAATAACTAATGAGATTGGCTTGTGATAAAGTAACTAGATAAAATAAAACCTGAACACAAAATCTCACAATAATACGTTTAACTAACCAAACATTGAGTTATAGTTTGGTTACTGCAGCCCGTGCATCACTGAGGATGGCGACATTGTCGTTGAAACGCTTTTGAGGTTAGTAAAAGTATTTATTATGAGATTTTGTATTCGGGTTTTATTTTATCTAACCTAACCTATTTATTGGTATGCGTTCCAATCAGTTAGTATGCTACAGCAAGGGGCTATTTAACTATACGGAGGGAAATATCCCGTACATGTGTCAGGTAGAAAGTTGGGGCAATTTCAGCATTTCTGGTCTGGCGAGGCGACCCTTCTTGATCCTCTTTAATGAGCGGGGCAGTTTCATCATTTCAAACGTACCTAAAATATCGGGGCAGTTTATGTGTCCCCAGAAGAATAGTTCAATATATAATGTAAATAATGTGTTCTATATTGTGTGTGTTTTAGTTACGCAAACCCAATGCAAACTGTCGATGCAAAATTTTGCAAGCCATTTCGGTGCGTTTTGCAAGCATTTTTTTCAAATATTCGAAAATATAGTAATTATAATCCAAAAGTGTTTCTTAGTTTTTTTTTTTTTTTTTTTTTTTGTAGAGAAAGGTTCAAAGGATTTATATATGCAATTAAAAAGTTGATTGATGTAAAATTTACAAAAGTTATTAGCTCAAGAAACAAACAATCTTCAGTATTGAAAAGAAAAAGTTAAATTGTAGGCCTACATCAAAAGTAGTAAACACTTTTTGTAATTTTTTCAACATGTACAAAAGTTTTGTAATTTAGTTCTAAGTAAAAGTGTATAAAATATATAGCAATTTCTAATTTATTTTTTTGAAAACACTAGTTTTTATGTTCCTACTACAAGACTGTGCTAACAAAACTAGGCCGAGTTTGAATATTATTTTAGGAATATGCTTTGCCCAAAAATGAAACATTATTATAACAAAATGTAGAAAGTAATAGAATTGAACTGTATACTGGAAAATTATTATTTTATAAACTTATTTGACTTGTTCCACAAAATTAGAATAAACAGTCAAACGTTCTCGAGGATCAAGCCTATACATACCCTGTGAATCTAGTAAATGAAAGGTTGAAGTTTTCTCTTCAAATCGATATAAACATAACTATACAAATATATCAAATTTTAATAGATATATCGATTGCAAAATGTGCTTTCCGATTGGTTGAAAACTGTCCAATTGGAAGGGTTTACAGAAGACTTTATATTTTCGAAACAATAAGAGTGACGACTCATTGGAAGGCAGTTTTAGAAAGTTCAAATCTTAACGAATCTAAAGTTATCTTTATATTATTTTCAAAACAATTCTGTCGAAAGATTTTGAGCCTAAGTGAAGTGACGTATTTGTGTAATTTCCTTATGCTTTCTCGCGCGGCATTCATTGATTTAGAAAACTACAATTTTAAAACGATGATTACATTATGTAAATACACTTTTTAAAACAAATTTTCAATATAAAAAATAAAGTTTAAATCATTTCGCTTTTGTTTTATTGCTATTAGATGATTTTTAGTGCGTGAAATATTCAATACAAGTTGAGTTGTCGCAGACTACTCAATTTGAGCAGTCTGACGCTGAGAAGTCTCAGTTGTTGGTAACAGAACTGAACACTCGGAAAACTACTTGTCATATTCACGCTGCTACGGTTTATTTTGAACAGAACCGCGGACAGATTAAAGATATGCACACAATAAATATGTAAGGCATAATATAATTTTCCTTTGGACAATTTAAATTTGATTACTTAACATAACGGAATGGCGTAGTGGTAACGCGATTGTCCTGTTTGCTACCGTTCGTTGGAACTTTTGACGCGGGATCGAAAATAATTACTACATCTTCTTTTTTAGTAAAGATTATTGAATCTTTGGTTTATTTTGAACAGTCAACTTTAAGATTATTACACTATTGGCGTATGATTTCAAAGACAAAACAAAATTAATTTAGGAAAGAACTTTAAATAGTGCAAGACTGTATTTCTGTGTGGAAAATAAAGGTATACTTGGTGATAATATGGCCAAACTATGGCCAAACTTATTCCTCTCATAATATAAAAATTATAAAACATTGTAGTAAAA
>JAGFPH010005492.1:0-21984 GCA_018207615.1 Philaenus spumarius | reverse complement strand
CCTCCAGCTTCGACTAACGCGCTCCTTCGTTACACTCGCAGTGGAAAAACTCGCTTTGCCTGGCAAATATGTAGAATACCATCCTACATTTATATTTTTAGAAAAAACTAAAAAAAAAAAATCATTATCGTAGTAAAAATCTCAAAAAAATAGTTTCTTCCTGTCAAAAAACGTACTTCCAGTTGTTGGATTTTTTTGGCTAACGAACTCGTCCGAGCGACGTAGACAACCAACATGTGTACCAAATTTGTACCATATCGGACTTAAAATGCGGCCGCTAGAGTGCGAACACATATATACATATATATGGTTTTTAGTGACACCCCAAAACGTGTTCTGGGGACCATGATCGGTGCTCATTTGCTACTGCCGACCTTATGTCTTACCATAAGGGTCACTACAATAGCTCATTCTTCCTATGGAAATTCGCTAATAAACGTGTTCATAAAAGAGGTTGATTATTAATTTTGTTAAATTCTCAAAATTCAGTTTTTTAGAAAACTAATGCGTTTATAGTCCTCAGGAAAGCCTAAATTAACCACAGTAAACGGTTTGTACAAATATGTTCAGTAGTTACTTAAATAATATTTAATAAATGCACAAAGTTTACATTTCTTATATTATTAGTAGACTATACATATACGAGTAGGCACATGAAGCATCAAATTGAAATAAATGAATAAATCAATAGCCATGATGAAGAAATGCAAGTCCAGTTGGGGCAGTTTATGGGCTTCCCAACGTATAACACGGCTTTCAATGGATTTATTGAACTTAGGATGGCCATTACAGGGACGACATGCCGTTACGAGAAAGATTTATTGAAAATCACAGTTCTGATGAGACATTCTTAACTGAGTGGTCGTTGCTTTCTTTTGTTAAAGCCTCTCTCTATAACAGTAGGGAAAAGTTGAACAGTAAAGACAAACTACGCTTAAAAAACTTTCTAATACTCAAACAAACCCATACTCAAAGCCAGTAAGAATTTATTCGTTATGGTAGCATTATAAAAACGTCTGACCATGTTTGGAAAATAGTAATAGTCATTGTAAATAGTGGTAAGTTTTTTGTTTTCGTTAATTTTGTTTTAAATGATTCTACAATGTACCAACATTATCAAAAATATAATTAATAAATAGTATTACGTTATTAGTTAAGGTTCAGCACTAAGAAAACATTGTTAAAAATGTCCTTTGTTTGCTTCAACTAATTGAAATGTCATTCCCAAATATTTACACAGTTAAAAAATGTTTTTGTTCTGAAAATTAGCGTATTATAATTAAGATACACAAGGATAGGTTAAGTCGTTCTGCCTTTTAGCATTTTAAATTAAAACCATTCGAAAAAATTTGGCCATATCAGAGATCGAACAAATACCGAAGACGTCTAGAATAGTCATGGAAATATATTATTAAAATCTTTAATGAGTTAAATTATCGGTTGAAGAATTTTTAAGAAAAAAAAACACAGCAGTAGAAAATATACATACACATTTTAATTGAACAATTTAACCTTATTTGTCCTGCATTTGATTTAGAAACTGTTAGAAGGAACAAGTGTACTTGCAACACGTCAACATTAATATTTAAATACCTCTCACTACGTGTTTGAAATAAAAATAATGCGTGTGCTAAATAAACACGTTACACAGTTAGTTTTCCTTGAAACTTTAACTAGTTCGTTATCCAATCGTAAAACTGTGACCTTGACATTCTAGACACAGCTCGGTGTTTGTCTACAATTATTGTCTATTGGAATATTGCATCGTACAACATAATGTATGTAAATCAGCTCCTATAAAAGCGAGTGTACGTCCGTATGTCCGTAACAATATAACAGCTGATTTCACACATCATCAGTAATACTTAAACAAAACATAGCGTATATTATACTTTTGGGTTATGTTTACAACTTCAACCAATAATATAATGTCTTGTGAAGTTAACTTTTTTAAATATGAATTATATAACGAATATAAGCTATAATACGTTAAATGATTTGCTTTGAGTTTATAAAATGAATATAACTACAACATTTAATCATTAATATATTTATTTATACAAATTTAAAGAAGAGATACCCATTCGTTTTACATTCGTCATCTTTCTTTAACATATAAACATGTTTGATTATTGATTTCTGCATTAAAATATTAATAACTTCTAAATCAAATTAAAAACATCTAAAAAGCAATTAAAAGATACTTTTATCTTTATTTTGATATAATATAATAATGTATATAAATACACAATTTTAACAAATAGGCCTACAGTTTTATAAAATCATAACTAAATTTAACTATTTTATAATATTTAAAACATTTGATATGTCAATAAGAATAATTATCTTATTCTTCCTAGAAAGATAAAAATATTATTTTTTAATTTGATTGTTAATTATTAACAATCAAATTAAAAAATAATATTTTTATCTTTCTAGGTATATTATAACATATGTAAATAACACTTTTTGACAAACAGGCCTACAGTTTGTAATCCTTATAAATTGTACACATTTACCGAGTTAAAAAATCCCCCTCAGCATAGAAAGGTAGGTCTAGATAAAATGATGTATTTCTCATGTGTATCTAATTAATCTGCCTGTAATTTTCAACCAGGGCTTACTAGTGTAACTAATCAACTCCTATAAAAGCGATTGTACGAGCGTACGTACGTACGTGAGTAACATATAATATAACAGCTGATTTCACCCATCATCTGTAAACCCAGTGTAGATTATAGTTTGGGGTTATGTTTACAACTTCAATCATTATAATTTCTTGTGAAGTTGATTTTTTTTTAATATGAGTTATAAAACTAATAAATGCCTTAATATACGTTATAATATTTGCTTTAAGGTTTTAAACTATTTATAAATACAACCTTTTATCATCGATATATTTGTTTATACAAATTTAAAGAAGAGATAGGCATACCTATTCGTTTAACAGCTGATTTCACCTATCTTCTGTAATACTTAAACAAACCCAGTTTAGATTATAGTTTGGGGTTATGTTTAGGTAGGCCTAGATAAGTAGGCCTTAATGTTGTTTGTAAATAGTTTGTTTTTTAAATTATGTATTTCTGATTTGTATCTAATTAATCAGCCTGTGGTTTTTCACGGGGGCTTACTAGTAATTCATAAAAATGTTGTAACTTAAGGGTTTATTACACGTGTTAAATGCTACCTGAGTAGACCAGGCGTGTTCGAAGTACACAACATTTTGACGTCATATTTTATTGTACCTGATAATACGAATTCGTTTAATTAACTAATAAATTAATACATAATTATTTAATTTAAATTAATACATTAACTATAAATTAATACACAAAATCACTTTCTGCATTCAAAAGTATCAAACACATTATTGTTTTTTTAAGAACATTTTTTAAATGAATGGAAACTAATGTAAATATTATTTCTATTATGCAAACTATTTATGTAGGCTGTAACTTATACACATGAGTTAGTTGCCAATATTTTTACTGATAATCCAGAAAACTATAATTAATCTGTCTAATCTCTAAATTTAGATCAGCCAAATTTTATCCTAAGTGTCATTTTTACATCTACGATTTGATTTACCATTATTTTGTTTACCACAGGTGCGAATATTAACACTATGTCCGCCTATCCACTGATATTACAAAGGCTAGAATTTTTTATAATTCTTGGTTTTACGTAGTAGGAATAACAAAGAATTACATTTTAGATGACTTATTCCATAATGGTAGTAAGTTGCAATTCATGATTAAATTTACATAAATTTGTGTTCCCTTCAAATATAAAATTCATGAAAATTTGAGTATCAAATATTTTATTAAAGATTTTTCATGGCCTATTTGATATTTAGCGAGTTTCGTGCGTCCTAAAAAATAATCACATGCTTTTAAGAACACAAACTAAGCTTATTAGACCAGTGCTGATGGACGAAAAAAAATATAAAAACTAAAAAAAAAAATTAACAGCATAAGACCTACTGGAAGAGGAGCAAAATATTGCCCGAATGACGGGAAAAATAAATTGGAGTCGACAAAATGGAGAAGGGGTGAATTTTTAGGGGTTGAAATGTTATTTCACGGTTTTTCGCAATTTGTGAAACAGGGTGTAACACTAAAGATGTGGCTGTCGCAAACATGGCTTGAGATGCACAAATTTATGTACAAAGTGTCATGGTTCTGAAACTTGTCATAATATTGACAAAATAATTTATGAAGATGTAAGTGATTCAGAAGACACCACACATGAAGAACCAACAAATACTAGGCAAAATAATGAATGTGAAGACGACGAAGAGCTTGAAGATTCAACAGATAATGAAGCATCCGATGATGAGCAGCCATCGAAGGGGCTAAAGCTAGCGACTTGATTGTGTTTTGACTGCATTAATAATTAACTTCCTCAGTTTATTTTCTCGAACGTTGTATTGTCTTAAGATTTGCAAGAATACATTGTTTCTTTTTCAGTTTATGTATATTTGAAACATATCGTTCTGTCACGATTTAAGTGAATCGTCTTTACAATGTCAACGTTGACAAAACATTTTTTTTTAATTTTATATTATTAAATGATGCAAGATATATTAAAATCCTTTAAAATTATGTTTGTGTGGGTTTCATTTAAATGTTTTACATTGAAAATTTACGAAAACATATAAAAAAAACAAAAATTTAATGTGTTTTAGAAATAATGAATGTTTAAAAATTACGCCTTTTTGTAATTTAAAATTACATTAAATCAAATTTTATTGTAAATACTACATATAATAATAATAATAATAATACGTTTTTGTAATAAACAGTTGTGTACTTAATAAACGTGATGTGAATGTAACTAAAAAACTTCTTTGAATTACAAAAAAAAAGGTCTAATTCAGTACATAAAAAGGTCTATTTCCACTACATTTTGCGACAAACATACAAGTTTTGCACAAGAAAAAAATTAAAACGGGTTTTCCGATTTTCTCGGAAAATTTGAGGTTATGTGGGAAAATGTTATTTTCGCTGCAAATCGTGAAAAACCATATTTACCCCCAAAAATTAACCTCATTTCGACCTTCTATCATAATCAAATCCTTATTTATGTCCTTGTTTATTCTTTGCAGCCCTACCTATAAGGTAACATGAAATTAATATTTTCGAAAGGTTTCAACTGTTTATTTCAATAGTTTTAATAAATAAATATGAGTTTAAAACAAAAATGTAAAAAAATTGATTTTTAAAAATCTTTTTTTACATTTTATGGCGTTTTCTCGAAAATGTTTCCATAGTAGTGCGGGAAAAATGCCGGCTGGTGAGCTTGAAAAGACAAACTTTATCGGTGAAACTTTTTTGTTGAAAATGAGGTCACTTTTTCGGAATTTGGCGAAAAAAAAAAAGATAAGTCTGTATTTTCCTACAAAAAAATTACGGCTTACTTGAAACATAATAAGTTATATTTTCACAAAATTTCGTGAAAAAAAATAAATTTTTGTACGAGAAAAAAATAAAAAACTGAAAAATCGGTTTTTCCGATTTTCTCGGAAAATTTGAGGATATGTGGAAAAATGGTACATACAAAAGTTGTAGATCTTTTTATTATCAACAACTTTGATATTTAACTTTTTTCGATAGGAGGTCACCTTTCGTTGCAAATTGCGAAAAACCGTGAAATAACATTTCAACCCCTAAAAATTCACCCCTTCTCCATTTTGTCGACTCCAATTTATTTTTCCCGTCATTCGGGCAATATTTTGCTCCTCTTCCAGTAGGTCTCATGCTGTTAATTTTTTTTTTTTTTTTAATGCATCAGCACTGGTCTATATGTCCTATAGAATAGTTTTAAGTACAACATAGACTGCAGTTGAACACAATTTGAAACCAACACACGGTAAATGGAAGTCAAACATTTTAGGGCAAACAATTAATTATGCAGGCTGACAGTAAACTCCACTTATTTGTTTAGCTGAAGTTTCTAGCAACTTTGAATAATTCAAAACTGCTAACTGCGATTTTACGTGTTCAAATCGCCAAATACTTAGTCGAGAATAATAGATATACAACTTTACTATTTTGAAATTCTAAGTTTCTATATAAAGACAACTTATGTCAAGAACAGACCTGCGCAATAACCTGCACGCCATTGCTACATCTGTCACTCAATCGTGCTGGGTTCTTTGGATCTTCAACATACTGTACAAGTTCCTATAAGCAAAATGTCTTTTAACAAATGTCTTCTACGATTATTAGCGAATTTCCATGAGAAATATGAACTATTGCAGTGACCCTTATAGTACGACCTAAGGTCAGGAGAAATAAATGAGCACTGATCATGGTCCCCAGAACACGTTTTGGTGTGTCATTAGAAATTATATATATTTATGTATATATGTGTTCGCACTTTAACGGAGGAATTTTAAGTCCGATATGGTCCAAATTTGGTACACACGAGTTTGTTAGCCAAAAAATCCGGAAGTAACAATTTTTTGAGATTTTTCTTACTAGAATTAATTTTGTTTAATTAATATTATTCTGCACATTTTGTTTTTTACACTACCTTACAGTTCACTTGGTTCCCTCAAAATTGATCAAAACGTAAAATACCATAAAAGTACCATCCACGTGGGGACATCTTCTGATCCGAGGCTGGCGGCCGAGTCTGTTCACTGCGAGCGAAGCGAACCACTCCATAACCCTTAGCCGCAAGGTCGCAAAGACAATCGATGTTGGAGGCTTAGGTACAAACAAATTCTACTAATATATGTAGTACACATAGGCAGCTATTCAGCGCCTTCGTGAGTAGAAAAATTTTCCAAATTGTTACTTGAAACCCTACAACATATACATTTCATTTTGGAAATTCTCTAAACTTACATCAGCGGTTCAGCTGTGTGGTCGAATTATTTTACTATAGATGTTGACATTTTTAATTTAGAAAACGGGTAACACAGGCATTGCAAATTTGAGCAATAAAAATGTTAGCCTAATTTACGGCGAAATAAAAACGAGTTAGAGAATTTACCATTTTGTAATTGGTGTTGTTTTATCTTGCTGTTTAGTACACATTATAAAAAGCTACAAATTTGATAATGAATACTGCTTCCGTAAAGGTGGTGGTTAACTAAATATTCATTATTTGCTAAACAGTTTTTTTTCATGATTTTGACTCCAAGTGAAATTGTTAGTACCACTCGGATCGATGGGGACGTTTTACTATTTGTTTTGAATCACAATATTAAGGTCTATATTTAGCTTTTTCGAAATTTTTCCAAAGATGGTAATTTATTGAGTACAATTTCTTTATAGCTATAGAATTACATGAGCTGATATATGCAGTATGCCTAGCTAAGACATTTGTATAATATTAGAAAGGAAACTAGGTCAAAAATTCTGTTCTCATCTATAGTTTTGGTATTAGAAGCCAGTTTATACAAAATTATGTTTTTCCAAAATTATGGCGCTTAGCGCTTGTAAAACCTCTAGCAAAAAGACCTGGCCCTTCCGATTCTGCTGATTATCGGCCCATTAGTCTGCTCTGTGTACTCTCCAAAATTTTGGAGCGGCTTGTTTATGATCAAGTAATTGAATTCATGAAAACTAATAATCTTTATGACGAGTTTCAATCAGGTTTCAGGCAAGGATACAGCACAACAACAGCCCTTTTAAAAATTACAGATGATATTAGGTATGCAATGGACCGGAGGGAAGTCACGTTTCTGACACTATTTGACTATAGCAAAGCTTTTGATTCGGTTATACACGACATTTTGCTTAGCAAACTCAAAAGTTTAAATTTCTCACCACCTTCCTTAAGATGGTTTAAGGCATTTCTTAGCAAAAGACAACAGTGTGTTCTTGGGCCGAATAACTCCCGTTCAGGCTGGTTAGAAGTACAAAGAGGGGTCCCGCAGGGATCTGTTTTGGGACCACTGCTTTCTTCTCTATATATACATGACATTTCTTCAAATTTTAATAATTGCAGCTACCATCTCTATGCAGACGATCTTCAGATGTATAAACACTGTGATGTTCCCAATATAGATGAATGCGTAAGCCTTATAAATAAAGATATTATTTCACTGACTGTTTGGTCAGCTCGTCATGGTCTCAAGATTAATGAAGGGAAAACGCAGGCAATTATAATCGGCTACCCACGTTTAGTAAAGAATATTGATTTTCGATCTGTGCCTACTATAAAGGTTAATAATATTAACTTAGAATTTAAGGATGAAGTCAAAAATCTTGGTATTTTATTCAATAGAACGCTTACTTGGTCAAACCATGTGGACAATGTCTCCAACAAGGTCTTTTCCTCGCTAAGACAGTTGAGACGCTACAAAATGCTGATTCCCACTAAGGTGAGAGCTCTGCTTGTCGAGTCACTTCTTTTTCCTATATTTGATTATGGTTGTGTCGTTTACAGTGACTTGAAGGCAGAGGTAGCATTAAGGCTCTAGCGGGCACAAAATGCATGTATCCGGTTTATTTTCTCCATAGGTTTTGGTCAACATGTTACTCCTTTTTATAACCAATTGAAATGGCTCAAGCTTTGTTATCGAAGAGATCTTGCTTTGTTGACTGTATTATATAAGTTTTTTAAAACTAATTCTCCGTGTTATTTTTCTACATTTTTTTATTTTATGTCTGATATACATAGTGTCAATACACGTTCGGCTTCTAGAATTCTCCAAATTCCCCTCCACCGTACATCCATCTTCAACAAATCCTTTGCAGTTTCAGGTTGCAGATTGTGGAATTCAGTTGTTGCCCGGGTAAGGGAGGGTTCAGGTCTATCAGGGTTTAGATTGAATGTTAGGGGGCAGTTTTTGGCCAAGCAAAGAGAGAGTGTGTGATTTCCTGGTAATACTTTTTTTTTCATGTTTGATTTACTCCAATTAATTTTGTGTAATATGAATATTTTTATGTTGTATAAAATAATTTCTTTATTACTGGTCTTTTACATTCATCGAGGCACTGAAGTTTGTGGTTGTTTTTAGTTTTGTAATTTAAATTTAAAGTTTTTCTTTGTTATTAAAAATTAAAGTTATTTCATTAAAAATTTGCGTAGTATTTATAGATATGTAAAGTATGTATAGTATCTATTGTGTGTATATGGGTGTGTATGTATGGATGTAGGCATGTGTATGTATGTAGGCATGTGTATGTATGTGTGTATTTCGCGGATATTTTATTTATGATTCACTTAGTTTATTTGTAGCATGAGTCATGTTAGTTTATATTATTTTTATATTTGTCTTTATTATAATTTTGTTATAAATTTTGTAATTATTTATGTATTTTGTTGATGGGTTCAGTAGAAGGGGCTTCATAGCCTCGACTGCGCCCAAATAAAGGCGATAAACAAACAAACAAACTCCATTCAAACCTTTTTTCATAAAACAAATTTCCTAAAACCTCCAAAATTAAAAGTGAGACAGAAAAGAAAAGTGAAGGTAAAACTATATTTTGAATAATTGAAGTAAAAGAACGCACTTGTGGTTATTAGATCTGGACTAAGTGACAACCCCAGATTAATTTCGAATTCAAAATGTTCCTTTTTTCTTACCTGAATCCCCATCCTATATGGTTGTAACATCATAGGATAGATAATAAACAACATGTGATTTAAGAGATTTAAACCTGTGACTTCAATCCTAACTATTACAGACTTATCGTGATCTTCTTAATAAAGTAAGTTATAATGTTTGTATAATAATTTTTGAGATTCATGTTAAAAAACTGTTTCGTAAATTGGGTTTGCGAGTGGAGATTAGTTACCACGAGAAGCACAATAAAATAGCTTACATCGTCTTTATCTCTCTGTGGCAGTAAATCATAGAAGGGAGATAGCGCAGGCCTTCTCTTAATTAGTTTTCTTTCTATCCACAGGCCTAAATATAATTAAGCTTCTAACATTTAATCGTAATTATGGTTCGAAAATTGGCTTTTATAGATCTTCCCCGACCATTAACGACGATTTACGAGCAGCTGAAACTCAGCAGCCATGCTTCCTTTAAGGTTGAAGTTGTTGCATTATATAATTTTGGATAAATTAATGTAAAGTATTATAATTTAGTACTAGACTTTTCCAATTGTATAACTATATGAGCTTCTGGAAGAAAAATAATAAAGATATATTACACTTATATTATACATATGTATAACGCTTATTTCTCGAGTTTTGCTAAGATGATCTTGGTAATTTACATTTCGAGAAAGTAAAAAATTTTATTAATTTCTTTTTAACTATTAGGTAAGTATGGTTTGTATAGTGGCTCTTCAAAAGGTTTGTGGGACAATTTTTTTTAAATTTATTGACACAAATATTATGGATAGTAAATCATCATCAGTGTATTTAAAGGCTACGATAAATACATTCTCGCACAACTGTGCGAACGAAACAAGCTCGTGGGTTGGCGTGCCAAGCACGGAATGCTCTCAACTAGTTTTTCCAATAATTGTAAATAAACTCCACACGTTGTAAATACTTCCACCTCAACCGTTTAAAAGTAATTATTCCTCCTTGATTGTAAGTTTATAGCATACTGCAACCATTAAAAGTCACTTAGAGCTTTATAGGGTAAAGTTACTAAGTTCCGTAGAATAGCACGCAACTGTCATAGCTCATTCCGTGGAACGTTCCACGCTTTTGATGAAGTTTAATGTATAAAATAGTCTCTTGCACCAGTCAGATTTTCTAAGCAATTATATTAGAAAGGTTGGATGAATTATTAACGTGTATTTATTCACAATTTCAAATCAATAGTTTATAGTGAACAAGGGCTGTATTATTTCAATAAATACAAAGTTAAAATCAAGTTTAATCGGTGTCCAACATTATCTCCATACCTTTCTTGCATATAGAAGACATTAAAGGCTTACAAATGATCTCAATAAAAAAAGATAGGCGGCATTGTATAAAGGTTAACTCATATTAAGTAAATTAATTTGTAAGTTTTATTCAACTAGGTTTGTCAAATATGTTGTCTTATAGATTCAAAATTAAAGATGTTTACAATACACTGAATAAATTAATGATTGACCTCTGAACAAGGCTATGCCTGAAGTATTTTTTCCAAATGAGTTTATCTTGATTTTACTATTTGTTTATCTATTAGATCTTTTATCATTCTTTCATACGATTCAGTTGATCGTATTTTTGTTGTTCTATAGCTGTTAATAAAAAATAAAAACATATTTTGTTTTTTGGTGTATTTATTGGTTGTTTTCTAGTATGTGATACGACAGTGCTGAATAATAATTATTGTATTTGTAAATATTGTAATTGCAGAAAATGAACTTGGATTCAAAATAGTTCTTCAAGAATTGGAGGGGAAAACAAATACCGCTTTCAGTTATTCGATGCTTTAAGACAATGTGTTAATAATACTTAGGATTAAAAGACTGTTTAATCGTATAGCTCTACTTAAATTAGCTAGCTAACTACATTTTTATTTCCTAAAATATAATAATCATTTTAAATTGATGTATGTGCAGTTTTGCAGCAAACATATTACTACATTAATAACAAACAATTTAATAAACCAAATTCATTTGATCACAATTGAACAACTGAGAGATAATTTAACTACTCCTCTCTAACTTCTAACGCACATTAAAATACCAGGAAAAGGCTAACTTTTACAATTTAAAAACATTTAATTACTAAAGCAAAGGGTAATTACACAAAAATTGAAAATTATTGGCGTTACAACTAATTCGATTTCGGATCAATGTTGAGCAATCTTATTGTAATTCCGTGTAGATGGGCCGACGTGACCAGGTTTAAGTGAGGAAACAAGATAAGAAACTTTACAAAGGTACTATAATACGATTCAATGGCCCAGAATCAAACTTCCACACTCTTAAAACAATTAAAACCGAAATACCTTCATATAACGAAATTAGAGAGAGAGGTTTATATCAAGACTGCAGTCACTAAAGAAATCATAAACTTCCGTTCTGTTGAAGCAGCTTTACGCTTTAAATAACATATTGTAAGAGGAATGCAAAAACTACTGATGTCTGCAGATCGCCTATGATAAATTGAAATAGTGACAATCGTGTTCGGGTTGAAAATAAACACCGTGCAGGTACATTGTATATCTGGTCTGTCTTCATTTTTATTAGCAAATATTTACGTGTTAGGAAATTGCCTACTCAACTGTTTTATTGCAACCCTCATTCATTTTACAGAGTGTTCATAAAGTCTCTTTAACCCCCCTAATTATTTTTTGTTACTGCAAATAAGTTAACAAAACTTTGTATACATCTTGTATTGCATAACAGGACACATTTTTTGACATATCTGACCCTCTATGATTTTGGGGGGCTTATTGGGTATGGGGAGATAAAAATTGCAAATATAAAGTTAGGTCGTGTAATACACCATTGAAGAGCTTATCAAAAGAAAAGCAGAATGGCGCAAACTAGAGCTTAATATGTTACTTCGTTTCAAAGTAATGGAAAATAATATTTTATTCAGCTCCATCGTGAGTAGGTATATTTCCCAAATAGTTGGTTGAAACCATAAAATCGTATAAACTTAAATTATTAAATTTGCTTTACTCACGTCAGCGGTTCAACTGAGTGGTTGAACTTCATTCTTTTTGTCCATTAGACTGTCGAGTAGGGAGATTTGTGTAGAGCTCAGAACTCAAACCTGCACAACTACGTTGGAGCACAGAGAAAAGAGCATATTTATATAAGATTTCGTATGAAGGGCGAGAGAGAAGATAGTACACAAAGGTAGTACAAGATATAAACCTCCATCAATTACGGCGGACCAACGGGAATACTATAACCAGAGAGCTAGACGTTAAAATCACTATACGCAACGCGTCCGTTTTCTACTACTGAGATGTGTCGCCAAGTCAAACGGAGATAAACAGAAGGAAGGGAACCATCTACTCATAGACTCAAACTCGCGATACTTTTCTTATTCCAGTTAAGACTATTACTATCTGTGATTAGAGTTTCCAATGGAAGCACGCGAAAACAGAGCTGACCACTATATTAGACCTTACAAATATCCTATACTCCATATTTATTTATAAAATACACCGAATGCTCCCACTGCGTGTCCGGAAGAAGCTATACAAAGGTAGTCTGATACATCGTCAGCAGATCTATTTGATGATGTTAAACTGAAGGTAACGCTTTGTTGACACTTAAGATTTCCACGTTAGTTTAAAATGAAACTAATCTAACGTAAAAAAAAACTGCAAACGACGACCAACGTATTTTAAACGTTCAAATAACTGTCAAACATTAAATACTATCAAATACAGAAAATCGTTTATATTGATATAAATTATATTTTATTTTCAGCTGTCAACCAAATTGAAAAATGGAACGCAGGGTACGTGCTGCACATTTCCAGGATGATTCCTCAGGGATGTCTTGCTACAGAGCAACTCCCGTGAGAAATTCAGATTATAGGGAGAAAAGACATTCGGCAATTCGCGATACATTGTTGCTTAAGAAATAGAAACCAGTGCAACAGCTCGTACTGATTTTAAATTTTGTTTGTACACGTCAATAAAAGCAAATGCTTTCAGACAATGTGATCTTTTTCATATATTGAGGTAATTTTATATTTCCTTACAAAGTGTAGTTTTTTTTAGGAATTTACTGATTTTAGATAGATAGGGCCTACTATATTATATATAAAGTGCACTGTCAAGTAAATAAAAGAATCGTATAGAAGATATATTCTGGAAACCTTTGATTTAGTTAATAGAATTGCCTTACCTCAATATTGATATTAGTCTATTTAATATTAGTTGTGAACAAAACTGCTTTATTGGCATAACCCTAGATTATTTACGGAATTGCAGCTTTACATATATATGCACTAAGTTACCAATCACAAACAACTAGGTCCACAGATGATTTAACGGTTTTCTACTTTAAAGGCATTAAGTTTGGTTGCATTTGTTTTATAATATTTAAAATTTCTGAATCCTGATGTTTATTACCACTATAAGTAAAATTTTACATCATGGCAAAATCGGCAAGATATTGAGAAACAAATGAATTAAACAGTAGATTTACTACAAGTCCGGGATGCTAGAGAATATCTTGACTTTGAAAACGTCGTTATACATTTAAAAGAAGAGAGAATAAATGGAAACTCTACCTACTTACTACATTCTCTTATATACAGGGTTAGTTAAAAGTCTGGAGACACCCCCTTAACTCTCCACCGAGCATTGATAGAAAATCCAAACCCGGGGGTTGTTTATAGGTTATGAAAGCACACTTCCCCGTGCATAGGGCAACGTTGCAACCCAACTCAAAATCGGAATTTTTGGGGGCTACTCAATATTTTTAAATGGGAAGTATGGTCATGTGATACCTCATTTTAAAGGTCTATTTAAGACTAGGAAAATGACATAAAGAAAATAAAAATCGGACCACCCAAAACAAAATAGCGGCCCTAAACGTGTTGAAATAAATCGACATAAAGTTGCTAATATCTCGAAAAGGAAGAGTTTTTAGAAAAAATTTCAAGAGACAAAAAATGTTTATTTCAAAATGCTTGCCCTAAAATATTGCTTCCAAATCGATTTCGTAAATTTTATTTTTTACAACATTTTTAAGATGGAGGAGTAAAAATAAAATGAAGTATCACATGACCATACTTCCCATTTAAAAATATTGAGTAGTCCCCAAAAATTCCGATTTTGAGTTGGGGGTAACGTTGCCCTATGCATGGGGAAGTGTGCTTTTATGACCTATAAACAACCCCTGGGTTTGGATTTGCTACCAATGCTCGGTGGAGAGTTAAGGGGGTGTCTCCATACTTTTAACTAACCCTGTACCTATATATTACAGTAATATAATGGAGGAAAATTCTTTGAAGTTTTATAACCTATTTGGTGGAGTATGGGAATAATAGTGACACTTTCCAGCTATAGAAATAAATCCCTTTTTCCATTTCCTTCTTTTTTACAATTTCCGTCGGATTTTTACAAATTTTAAATGAATTTCCCCGTCTTCAAATACAATATTCAAAGCTTACAGCCATATTTACAGCTTCAATAAACGCCACGGAGTACAAGCGGCTCCTTACCGCAAACTGAGCTTATAAGCACATAAAGGCACGAAAATTAAATTACAAGAAAGCCGAGTGCTAAGTAATTTGTTACATTCACGTTTCGTACGCTCTAACAGTTAAAAATATAATTTCGTATTTTAATCTATGGAAAACTTTAATATGTAGAAGCAATAACATAAACAAAAATTCCCACAAATTAAATTTTATTCGTCAAACGCGGTTCAAGAAATATGCCACTCTCGGTGAAAGGTAAAACTATAATATTGTAGCCGTAATTAAAACACATTAATTATGATCGTCCCTAAGGATGACTCTACTATCAATGAAACGCGCTTAACTAATATTTTTTGTTTAAATTTACAAATGAACACATTTACGTTTTGTTAATAAAAATGCACATTTAGAGAAAAATTGCTTTGCCACGAAACAGGTTTACCGGTATTTTGATATATTCTTGTGCATTTTAGAATAAAAAAATGAATGTAAAAGGTATTGGAAAACCCAAGAAAAGCATTACAAACCCACCGAAACAATTATTTAAACAGTTGGTAAGACAATAGGCTAATTAAAACAATTCCGAAGTCTAATACATTACGGGCAAAAATCTTGGGTCGTTTCGCAACACATTTTGAATAAAAAATTCATTTTAATAAACTTTTACATACATTTGCCTTTAATACAAGGCCTTTCTTACTTTATGTAAGCATACAAAAATAACATATACCCAGAGAGGCCACAGCCATGCTAAAAGTTTTATACTATAACCAGTAAATATACATTGTAGGCCTACTCTGCGCCACCCTTTTCTCCATCTGAGATATGCTGCCAAGTCAACTATAAGTACGAGGGAGGAGGATTATATACTTCCTAATCGTTGAACGACGTTTAACAACAACCGATGATTTCTCTAAACATTGTTGTTCCCAGTAATACAGATATATTGAAATATAATTAATAGTTTTACATTATATGTATTGGAAACAAAAACAATGACCAGAAGGTAGAAAAGTGTTAAATTGCTTTAGGAGTCTTCGGAATTAATTAATTCTGAGACTTACTGAACAAACATTTTGTAAAAGTAGGTGAACGAAAAATAAAACATATTATAAATAAATACATCTCATCTCATTATTAAAGTAACTTACTATCTAATCTGCGTGATATAATTTTTTTTGTAATTCAAAAGATTAAAACCCAACTAAAATCTATTAAATAACACAGTTTAGTGGATTACACAAACAGCACTTTTTATTAATATACAACATACAAGAACGGCATAAAACGCTTTAGATTTCCGTTAATTTAATTTAAATATTCTTGCAGTTATGCAAAATGAAATATAATCGTATAAAGAGCAGGAAAAGTAATATACCGTAGTTTAAACGGACTTTTCCCTATACTGACAAAAACTTGGTAAAAGCGAAGCAGGGATTATACACCCCGTATGAAAGCCTGGCTTATATCCAACCCTGCACAAAAACTCGCAACCCCTCATCCTTTGCCCTTCAAATGACAATACCTTCAGCACAGGATTAGTACAAAGCAGTTTAAATCAATTCAAAGGATCGCTTTTCATCTACTGCACATACAGTGTAAATAAACTAGGTGACAATGCGGAATTATTCTATAAAATGTCTGCACGTCAAGTGATAAACTTGAAATAGAAGTTTCTACTGCCGTAATATTAGATGAAACCAAATACAAAATTTCTTCTTGACATATGAAAATAACACAATTTGTATTTGATTTTAAACTGTCAATGGAATGCCATATTATATTACAACAATCATCTTTGACATTTACAAATAACTTAAATTAAAATAAATACAAAATAAAATAGTGTTGAAAGTGGTTAGCAACTCTTGTATAGTGTCAAAAACCAGTTCCCCTTTGTTCGGACTTGGCCTTTCATTTTCTCCAACAGAACTCTTTTTGGTATTCTATATCCTAAAATCCCCATTACTACATATGTTTCCCTACACAACTCAGGAACAGTCGTTTTAACTTGTGGTTGTTTTATCGCAAAACAGTTGTAGACAACATCTTTATCAGGTACCAGCAACAATCACGGAATATAAATGAACTTATAAATATAGCCAATTTCGCCTCATATTATAAAGACATGATCAATCAGCCTTTTTAGTATTCATTAGCCATAGTAGAAACCAAAATCAAAACTTACAGATACAAAAAATTTATAAATTATCAATATCGAAAATCTATTTCTCCCAAAAAATAGCCTAACGGTAAATATTATACCCAATTTTGTAAAATATTTAAAGCGCTTATTGCAAAAACATCATTAATCAATCCACTCGAAATACCGGCAAAGGTGCTAATCCTAACACAAACATGATCAGAAATTTGGATTAACGAGAAGTTAATGTTTCTAGAAATGTTAGATAATGATTGACGCACAAAAGTGCAAATGAAGAAATTTGAAAGCATTAGTGTTTTTAGTAGTATCATAGAAACAAAATGGCGTGCTTTATTTACACTAACAAAATGTTTTAATTGCATACATCTTTAAAAAAAAAAAAAATACAACATAAATTTAAAAAAGAACTATACAAAAAATTAAAATATATTTATTCAGTGACAAATATAACTCTTAATAAATAACACGTCAAAGACCTGCAGTAATAAATGAACGGAGATAGTTGGTACTATTTAGATTAGGCTATAAATATGAGCATTGAGTGTACATTGATTCTACCGACAGCTCACAGTACGTGATCCAATGAATTACAACAAAAATGCACTTAAATTTCTGTCAAGAAAAATTTATCGAGTTTCCAGTACCTCACTGGTTATTGGATAGAAGCAATCTCACACCTTCCGCAGCTTAGTTATGGATAGGACGAGTTTTGTATTAATTCAAATAAAAGATATGTTTCGTTGTTAAATGTATTGTGTACGATAATCACACATATCCTCCCTTATTGTTAACAATATTATATTTATAAAAGTATAATTAATAACTAATTATAATAACATAAAATTTGTTTAAAAAGCTTTAATCTTACTGACAAAATGTACTTGATATTACGTTATCACTACTACAGTAATTTTGAAATTGTGCGTTCATGTACATCAATGCTTAAGACAACAGTAAAACTTGCATCTTAAATTGACACATAGTTTTAGAGTTAAATGGGTACAATCATACTGACTGAATAATATGAGAGTTATCAATAAACAAGACAAAAATTACTAAATCTTACCTGCAGAATAACTAAGATATTCTAAAATATCTTAAAATTAACGAATAGCTAGTGGTAGTTAAATGATTATAAAGGTAATCTTATAAAAGGCTTAAGAAAACATTATTATCAACAAATTTAAACCTTGAGATTTGTTTATCACATGTATCCTGATCACAGAAGATTATATGAAAATGCAGCGAAATTAATAGTTTCATTAAACCGATTTCATTCTGTTTTCAAACCTCTTTTACTGTCGTTTTACATTTCAAATAGGCCTATGTTATAGTAAATAAATGGTTTGAAATAAAAACTTTAATTCTGTTTGCTCTAGGGCTATAAACCAAACTAACAACGAACGTAAATTTGTCAGAATAATAATTTAGGACTTCAAAATGTTGAATAAATCACAAAAACAATCTCGATAAATGTTAATTGATGAAAAAATGCAATCAGATAATTTAACGACTAATCCACTTTAAACAAGTCTCAAGTCGGTAAAAATCTACAAAATTGAAAAGAATAAATTTCAAACAGCATGCTGAAGGTTAAATTGTTAATGCACCTTGACTCTGAAGACAGGAAGGTACCGGATATCCGGCAGCAATAGCTCGTCGCAAAGTTTCGCGGCATAGTTCTGAAAACATACCATGCCATGGCTCGCACTCACACCACACTGTCCGCTGCCTCACCGACACTAACTGACTGCGTCTACATCGATCAGCTGACTGCGCCTGCGTCAACTACCCCACAGCGTCAAGTACAATATACTTTACTGTAAGACTTTCTTAATACACGAAATTTGAGAGCGGATATTAAAATTTACCTTGTTTACGGTTAGTGGTTGTTTATTTTACTACTTTTGACACAGTTTAGTTGTGGTCAGTATACAAATTGGAAAGCGCGACTGTCGATTGCTACGTCGATTACAGAATATCACACAGACAAACAGGCAATTGTATAGATAAACTAAGCTACAGCAAGTCGAAGATTTATAATATACAAACAAGGCAAGGATTCCTTGCTAACAGCAGTAAAAAAAGTTACAATAAAACATAAAGAATGAATAAACAAGTATTTGATTTTTTTTAAAGCACATTCTGTAGTGTAGAATGTATATAACCATCACCATTGGTATTTTCGAAATTAAGCTGTAGTATATTCGAAAGTAGTAAGTATCTTGAAAAACTACATATTAAATATTCAGAAAAATAGTTTTGATATCCTTCAATAAAACGCTTTCTAACTATATTCCACAAAACTACATTTCTTTCTTAGGATCCCTTCCACATTTTGGCACCTCCAAATATTTGTGGTGTTCTGATTATTATTGCAATTATGCATGTTTTTATAACTATACTAAATATCAGTGTGATGTCGACTGGACAAAACCAAACTAGAGTTATGATTCGGGCTTTTCTTTCGATTGTACGGAACGTTGACAAAGACAACTCAAATAAGTTTGAAACTCTTTATAACTTCCAGATTTTACAGATAACATTTTCCCAAATTAAAAAACACGATAGCATTTATTAATGATTCTCATTTTTAAAACATTATCTTCGTGTTTAATTTTTACAAACTCCAACTTATCAAAAGTGCCTAATATTAATTGCTAAACGGCAATATAAAGTTTGTTTATTATTTAAAAAATTCCTTTTCTTATTCACACTATAGGGCAATACCTATGTGGCTTTATCATTTAGACTTTTTATTTCTAACATTACAAAGATACATTACATCGAAATGACCAAATGTAAAATGTTGTATTTAACTGTTTTATTCAATCTAGGGGTGAACACTTACTAAATAGTTAAATCCTTTTTTATCACCATACCATTTTAATTTACATTACATTGGTTAGAAATGAACTGAAATCCAATATTGTTAGTGGAAACACTTCTGAAAAAATAATCTGCATGTTAGTTTAGAGGTACTTAGACCTACTTCTACCCAAAACTTAACCTAAAAACTAGAGATTCAAATTATATAAAATTATGGAATCAGTTCTTAATGGATACACTTCTGAGAAATAATCTCCATGTTAGTTTATAGGTATTAAATTAATCAGTTGACTAGTGAACATTAAGTACTTTTATTAGCTGAGGCCTAACTTACATTAAATTTTATTTATAACTTACAGGCCTAATTTGTTCACAAATTACAGTAGTTTCACCATAAGCTTGAAAGTAATAACGTTAGATTGAGTTTTCGCGTAGTTTTACTTAACAGTTAAAATTATAAATCTTCCAGTAAGTTTGCCTCAAATTTGCATACAATTTTATGATTTAAGGAAGATGTATGTTCGACTGTATTGTTTCCAATAATACAAATTTTTAACAAATAGGCTTACAGTTTTATAACCGTTATAATTGTACACATTCACCGAGTTAAAAATCCCCGACAGCATAGTTAGAGATAGGCTTACAAAGTCTGTTGTTTTTAAATATATTTTTTTAAATGTATTTCTGATGTGTATCTAATTAATCTACCTGTGATTTTCTCGTGGGCTTACTAATCAAAACATAAAATCCATCAGAATTGATACAACACGTCGAAACTAATAATGTGATTTGTGCGAGTCTATATCATTCAGAAACATACAAATAATAGGGCACAGATAAATATTACTTGAGACCTTTTGTTTCAATTTTATTGCAGCTGCCAGCAAAATGCATATATTGTTGACTTTATTAAGATTTCACACCAAGTAGTTTGCCTATTTCTGTTTCTTTTAAAATGTATTTGCTATTTTTGTTACTTAGCATTAATTTTATCTACGTGGAAATAGGGTTGGTTGGTAATTAAAACAATAATTCGTTTACATTGTATTCTTATCTTGTGTTTTATTGACAATTATTTCAGAAAAGCAAGGTAAGTTTCATTAGCCCTAAAACTGTATCATACAAACCAAGAAAAAACAGCCTCAGTAAACCCTTCTCCCACCCACTATGATATTCAATGTTTAACTTTATAAACTTAATCTATAATAAGAAGAAACATGTCTTTATGTGAAGGGTCAACATTTGTATGTGATTTCGATTTGTTTCGTTGTCCTAACGCAAGAGGTGTTGAAATCCACAATTTCCGAAAATTTTATAAAAATTGCATTTACGATTTTCTATAGCCTACTTCAATTTGGTTGTTTAAAACCCACTATTTTTTTTACCAGGCGGAAGGGCGTGCATTGTTTACTTTAGTCTTATGCTATAAAGAGCCTTTGTACCAAATTTTACGTTTCTAGCACTACCTTTAACTATTCCCCCATATTTTTCCATAACACATAATTTAAAGCCCTTAAATGGTCTTATGGAGGCTAAAACATTATTTTCAAGCTACATCTTTCCTATTTAATGTTTGTTAAAAAGTCCAGCGTTTACCCGCTATATAAAAATAACCTCAGCAATGTTTGGGTGAGCAAAAGATCTCACCCGGGTGTATTAATTCTAACAAAACGCCTTTTATTGATCATAAGCTATATTGTCCGAACTGTAACTACTATTACAGTTTAAACAAATTAATTCAATTAGTTTCTTGAAAGAATTATTGTTATTAAGTATTGTGAAATATACTGGTTTCAGCTCTTTTTACCGTTGTTTAGTTTATTTATTTAGTTCACCTTTTAACTAAATATTCCGATAAATTATTGTAGTTTTAAGTTTAAACATAGTCCATAGCCTAAACTGGATTGTTTTTAAACGATAATTACCTTTTCTTGGAAGCTGTCGTACAATCCTTT
>JAGFPH010005491.1:85496-95523 GCA_018207615.1 Philaenus spumarius | reverse complement strand
GGGGGCCAAATACTCTGCGCACATTTTACAGTACGTTTCACCGCACACGTGCTTGGAGTAACGTTTATCGAATATAACAATTTTTTCGCAGTCGGGACATTTTCTTATGGATCTGCAAATACCTTTCAAGTGAGTCGCAAAACAATTTTGATTTTTAAACTGACGGTTACAATCTACGCAATGGATTCCGTCATTTTCCAACACGCACGCCGGAGAACGTTTACACGCGTAACACGTACTCGAACATCTATGCTTTCCACGTGTATCATAGGGAATGTGACAAGTTTCACAGAAATAGCTGCATGCAAAGGCAGCTGTAACACTAGTTATAACGTTAAAATGGCCGTCTTTAAAAATTAAATTTAGATTGTACTTTGGATTTTGTACTTCCCCCTCGAAATAAATTTCACGACCTTTGCACCCGTAATTGTAGACGGTGATTTTATGTTCCGGTAGGAAATTTTGAAATTTTTCCAATTCGCGTATTCCAGCGCCCTCTTGGGAAATTTCTACTCTGGCTTCCGTCATAAGTTTTTGAGCCTCCGTCGTCTGTACATTTTTCCTAGAGTCTCTAATTACTTTGTAACGCGGATTTTTTTCACAATGAGCCTTTGCTACGACCAGGGCGCGGGGAAGACAAAGGGAATCCGAATTTTTAATTACGACGATTCCTCGACGTCCGGAACACTCTTCTTCAAAATTGTTATACATCCCGGGCCTAACACGTCCGGTACGACCTCGTCCCTTAGGGACACTGACTTTAGTACATTTAACCTTGAAAATGTCGCTAGATGTACACGAGTCGGCGTTACTTTGAATAATTCCTCCGAAAATCTTCCACAAAATGTCAGAGTTAATTTCCGAAGCAGGCCTAAAAGTGACAAAGCCAGGTTTTTTGTTTTTAAAATTTAAACTGGTCAATGTAAAGCCTAAATAGTCTTCGTCGGTCGCGTCTTTAGTCATAGACTCCAAAATATCTTGTAAGCCTTGTCTGACCCATGAAATTTCATCAGCACCTTCGGGCGGCGAGTTAAACTTGAACGTTATACTTGTACCGTAAAGGCGAAACTTGTTAACATAAGTCTCCACATTTGACACAATGTATGTAGCAGACATTGTTACTATCAATATTTATAAAACGCAAAATATGAACAACAATTTCTCTTACAATCAGTATTTGATATACAACGCAACAAGAGAGAGATAGTATTTATAACGATTTTACTACTGTAAATTAATAGAGAGAAAGAGATACAACAATATGTTAACTTACCCAAACGGTTGAACAATGATGTGAACATCAGCAGAGCTGAAGGAAGAATGCGTTGTAAATAACAAGTGTGCTTTCTTATACAAAAACAAGACCGGATGCTAAAAATCGAGGCAGTATTTGCCTTAATGTTTCATTCGCAGCATGACGCCAGAAGTCTGGCCTTCGTAGCTTCTGTGGAAATGATTGTCGTTTTAAGCATCCGGTGCAATGACGTCAGAAGTTCGTAGCATCTGGGGAAATGATTGTCGTTTTTAGCATCCGGTACAGTGACGCCAGAAGTCTGGCATTGACTGCTCGCTGCACAACATTGTCGTCTTTAGTTAACTCCTATGACAAAAGTATTTATTTTTAGTACTATGCAATATGATGTCATAGTGCCGTATCGTCAACCGAGGTAAAGACTAGGCCTATCGCTAACCGCAAAGAAACTAGGCGACTGCGATAAGAATGTTACTGCCGGCATAGTCAATGCATGACTCACGCTGTTACTTTAGGTTACATATGTATAAAATGAGTTATAACCCGACCAAAGCGAAATCGTTATCGCGACGAAGTTTCTCTATCAGAACAGGCTGCCGTCGGGAAACTATAACAATGTAGTGTATAGGAACCTCGTATCTCCCGAACGGTTGGTCCTGGGCTAACCAAACTTCGTGTGCGGTAGGTAAGTCGATTGTTGTGCGGGTTGCATAACCGAAAGTTTGAAGGGGCAAAATTTTCAAAATTCGATAACTCCCGTGTTTGTGGTGGGATTTCGTTCGGATTTTCGCTAACATAGTTGGTAATACACGTACTTTATTCCTATATACAGGGTGCCTCGGATATGACAAGGGTTTGAGTTCGGTCAAGCCCGGGTTTTAGTTCGGGGCGGCAGAAACAGTTATATGACGTATTTTACATTATATTACAAGGGCACAGCGAAGCCTTACGTTCGGATGGATTCGGGTAAGATCGGTAGAAACTGTTATATAATGTATTTTACATTATATGACAGGGGTTTAAGTTCGGCCCCGGGGTTTTAGTTCGGGTAAGATCGGCAGAAACAGTTATATAATGTATTTTACATTATATTAGAAGGGTTTAAGTTCGATCAAGTCCGGGTTTTAGTTCGGGTGAGATCGGTAGAAACAGTTATATAATGCATGTTACATTATATTACAAGGGTTTAAGTTCGGTCATGTCCGGGCGGTAGAAACAGTTATATAATGCATTTTACATTATATTACAAGTGCGAGGCCTTACGTTCGGTTGGACTCGGAAAAGATCGATTAATATAATGTATTTTACATTATATTACAAGTACAAGTACGGCAGCTGTTAAACTTATATACGCGACTAAAACGTTCTATACCAAGAGAGACGCCGTAGCTCAATCGGTTACGTCGTGGACTTTGGCTCTGGTGGTAGCCGGTTCGAATCTCAGTGATACCCATACTTTTTTAAAAGAAAATAATTTAAATAAAATCCAAAAAACAAAATGGCGGAAAAAAGATGGCGGAAACAAAATGGCGGAAAAAAGATGGCGGCATAGCATGGGTCGGGTCCAGGTGTAGCCTAACGTTACATGGTCTAGGTCACGTGATCAAATCCGGCCCTCTGATTGGTCGGGCGCTATATCACCGCCGTCTCTACTTACTTCTATGGTATCTTACGTTTTGATCGATTTTGGGGAAACCAAGCGAGCTATAAGGTCGCGTAAAAAACCAAAATGTGCAGAATAACGTCTTACATTTATATTTTTGTAGAAAAAACTAAAAAAAATATTAATTCTCGCAGGAAAAATCTCAACAAATATTTACTTCCGTTCAAAAAACGTGCTTCCGATTGTTGGATTTTTTTGGCTAACGGACTCGTCCGAGCGACGTAGACAACCAACATGTGTACCAAATTTGTACCAAATAGGACTTAAAATGCGGCCGATAGAGCGCGAACACATATATACATGCGATTCTGGGGATCACGATCGGTGCTCATTTGCTACTCCCGACCTTGGGTCTCACTATAAAGGCCACTGCAATAGCTCATTTTTCCTATGGAAATTCGCTGAAAATCCTCGGTGTTCTCCATCTCGCCTGAATTGCATAAGGAACATCTGAGGCATGACTCTGCGGTGTATATAGTTGCCCACACCTCCGCTCTTTAAAGACATATTTTATTAAAAGCTCATAGTGTTAAAATAATTCCAATTATTAAAGTTCTAACTAAGTTGTTACTGCTTTAATTTGTTTCTGACTTTTAATTAGATTAACGAATATTACGCCTCCTTGCTTTTAAACGTCACTCTTCCCACGCCGAGTGTCCCAGGAAGTCACGAAGCAAGTTTTGTAATTAGTATTTCAACTCTATGACACCCGAGTATACAGTTAATCATGTCTCCAAATATAAGTTAGATCATTTTTTAAAATCATTTTTGTGTTCTCTGTTTAAAGTTATTGTTTGTTAAAGATGGAAGTTAAATTTTATTATTATTAACTAGGGGAAATCCCTGTATTCTTCGCGCGCCAATCCCGTTGGAACCTTCTATACACTAAATCATATTATGTTTTCTTTATAATAAAGGTGTAGGATTGATAAAAATCCCAAAGCAAATTGCTCACTTAACAAAGTCAGAATCTAATTTCATAGAATACCTTATTCAGGCTGACCATGGATATTCTTGTATGGAAGACTCACTTAAAATATTACACCGTTGTAAAAAGGGCCGGTTTATGAATTCCATTGAGCAATTCAAGATATACAAGAATCATAAAATTGACAATACTATTTTATTAAATGAAAAACTTAACTTAATCCAACAGGGTTTACACCATCCGACAGGGTGTCTTGACGTTTTTTGTTAAAGTTTACGGTTTTGTGTTATTTTAGCTTTGAAATTTTCAAACAGCCGCCATTTTGAAACGCATGATTGGGTAGAATGGATTATTTTTCTTGATATAGATCATTGTTAGGTTAAACGTAATGCCAAGTTTGAACTCAATCAGTCAAACCGTTCTCTAGATATGAATTATGTTGTTAAAAATACAAAATGGCGGATATCTTGTAAACGAAGCGTTTTTGGAAAAATTATATTCTTGATTTTATCTTTATTTTGACCCATAGAACCATTTCCCAGAGTTTCGGACTTTACTCGTGGGACAACCTGTATAGTATAGCCTAAATTAAACAAAACTAACCAATATCCAGACATTATAACAAGTTTGTTTTTGCTGAATATGTAAACATAACCCCAAAGTATAATATAGGCTAAGTTTTTTTTATTACACAAGATGAGCGGAAACAGCTGTTATATGTTTTAATTGGAGTTTATTGTTAGCATAAAGTGCTCAATAAAGTAACATATGTTTTTAAAATGATGATTTATACTATTTTGTTATTCACGTACGTACGTACAATTGTTTTTATAGGAGATGATGTTTGTACTACACATCCTTGGAGCCAAGTTTCGAATTTACTTACTACAGTATTTTATTCATATAAGGTATTGCGTTATTATTTATCTTTTAAAGTTCATACAGTCCAAGCTATTATGAAAGACACACATTGAGTAAAATTAGACGTTTTCGTAATGTCGATCTATTGAGATAAATGCAGATTATGTCTAAAACTGAAAATGTATTATTAAAGTTAAAAACTTTTCCTTTTGGATTCTCTATTATATAAGGATTAGATAAAGGAAAGCGCCCAGGTGTGTTATCCTTCCTTGACTGTTTTTTAAGTACAGAAAGCAGGTTATCACCTGGGTAGTTATTATTCATATATGCAATGATCCTTCTCTTTCTTAAAGAACATTATAAAATACGAAATAAAGAAAATTTAACCGAAAGTTTCGTGTTTTTTCTAAGTAAATTAATTTAGAAGTTAGTTTGCAACTGTTTCATCAACTTAAAACCAAATATTATAGTAGCTTTAAACCGGTGTCGCAACAGTAATGTCTAAAAACCTACACAACCAATTTTTAAATGAATTCGGAATTCCACGGAATTTACATAAACACGTTTTCCGGTGACTAAACATAGGTTGTTACTTAATAATTTAAAATAATTACGTGAAATACTTTTTAAATTATAACACAATTGGTAATAACCCAAAAACATCCAAACGGGTTCAAACAGTATTAGGATTTAGTTGCATTTATATCATCCAACAACTTATGTTGAACTAAATTTGGCAGTTAACCTAGTACCTATGTATACCAGTCATACATTAAAATAAAAATGGTATACATAATTAATAACGTACAAATTTCAATTTTAATTGTTCAACAGCGGTTGAATGCGGTCACCCAGTTCGCTACAATGGCTAAAGTTTACAACACGCCACCTCGCCGTATTGTGGCAGAGTGCCAACGTTTGGGGAAGAAAATGCTCTAAGTAATTGCAATGTTCGATTCTATTTCTGAAAGATTTAAACAAATAAAAACGGAAAATATAATTTAAAAATTTTTATTTAATTAATTATGAAACAGAAATAAAACACTTTAAAACAAACTCAATTCACAAATTATTTAACTCGGAAAATATTAGAAGTATTTTTAGAACGGGTTGCGCATGTCACAATCACGATTGCCAGACTCTACTATTCCTGCACTTTTACAAATGACTTAACATTACTGGATAAAATATGTACAATAAAAACTAACAAAACAGGAACACACAAAACTTTCACTTTATAAAGTTCTATCAAATATAAGTACTTAACGTTTACCGTGCTTTAAATCAAACTAAAAATTAGGGAATTCGATATTCATAGATTTTTACCATTCCAATCCATTCGATTTATATCAAGTGCCAATCATCGACTACAGAATCAAATATACTGGGCATCGCCTATGTGTACAGTATGAAAAGTGTGCCTAAGTCCGCCATATTGGGAACGTCTAGAAAGCCGAAACGGCTGGGAGGTGACGCTAAAAATTGTGATGCGTGTGTTTCAAATACACTGTTGTTTTGAACTCTTACAAAACACTGATTCCTTTGAATATATACAAATAATTAATTATAAATTTTTTTAAATGTATAAATAACTAACCAAAGCTAAGACTTAATATGAAACTTTAAATTGTGACATGAAAAAGTTGTGTGAGGAATTTTTTGTTTTTTGGTCCGAGACAAGATGTGTAAGCGTACAAATTTGAGCCAATAAGTTAAATTTATGAAACATATTTTTTCAATAAATTAGGTCAAATAGTGTAGATTTTACAAAAGGTTAGAATCTCACCCAAATCTCACGGAGCGTTATAACCGTACTGGCAGACGATTTATTGTCTCTAAGGTTTTGTTAGTTACTCACATACCTTTAGTAATACATTTTAGTTGTTTTTCCCCGTTAGTGAAAAAATTGATTTTCATAAAAAACCTAAAGATTAAAGGTAAAATGATTTAAAATGTTGTATGAAACTAAAGATTTATTTAAAATCTAAACATTGTCTACCATATAATCAATATGGCTTAACAAACTATATAAAATTACATTTAAGTGTATTAACATTATGTTGTTACACTGTATAGAAATCAATAAATAAATAATACCGTAACTCTTTATAGTATGAAAAAGTAACTTATAGGAACGAAAAAAGAAGTATATAGGAATGACAACATCAACATGGCTTAGCAAACTATATATCATGACTATTATTAAGTGTGTTAATATTACGTCATTATACTGTACATAAGTGAATAAATAAAGCCTCTTTATTGTAGGAAGAAGTAACTCATAATATCGAATTACAAAGTATATAACAAGTACAAATAAAAAGCTATAACCTCATCTTTGTGTTTCTGTTACTTGGTAAATAAAAGTCTACTAGCCTAAAAAGTGTCTACTTTTGTCAAGTGATTCCTGACAAATAAATAAAGAATTTGATTCTTTTTTTTCAAAAAAATAAAGAAAATCTTAAAAAATGTGCATAATAAGTGTCGCAGAGCCAGTGCGAAGACGGGTGGATGAGCGCTGAACGGCCGCCGACGCTCGGGACTAGGGTGACTCATGGCCGGTGACTCATAATATCAAACTCTGCGCCCACACTCACCGGAGCCGGTATAAAGTCTATTTTTATTCTGTGGTCGCTGGTGCCAATGTACTCCACTCGTCGATGTACTTTTTCAATCGATGAAATTACAATATTAAAATTGAAAGCATTCCTAATTTACAGTGTCTAGTCACAGTATGTTTCCAGTTTATGAAGTTGGTATCATTACTTTAAGGTGTTTGCGTAACGGAAATGCAAACATCAAGCAAAACAATAGCATGAAGTTACACTAGTCATAGATAGGTGTTTACCGGTGAGAATTTACAATTCAATTAGTACAATGTGCTTAGGTTGGCAGCACTATTCTTTTTCCAAAAAAATCGTCTGTAAATACATCATTCAAACTTACGTCCGCTACAGTTGAAATATGCAACATAGTTCTGAAAGATTGAGCCTAGAGACTGGCCTTAGTTTTACTTAAGCTATATCATTGTATTCGGATACCCTATTAGAACTCCGATCCAATGCAATATTTCAATCTACTAAAAATTCGACGGTAGTGGCGCGATCTATTGGGGAAACGACAGAAGCTGTGTGTAACACCAATGCTACCAATGATTTCTCCCTAGCGCTACCTCGCGGCGCGATCAGGCAATATTTTCCCGACAACTTTGTTTTCGGCACACAGCCTCCGTATGCATGCATGATCTATTTTATTATTCATGATCTATGGTTATATACAACTAGATTCAATACTTAATTAATTATAATGCAGTGCTACAATTTACAGTTTAATTGTTTACAAAGTATTAATTGTTTAATTGTAAGTTCTACGAATTGCTAACTGTTTCTTGAAGAAAAAAATACTCTTAAACTGCAATAATTGAGTTATAAGTTGTTTCCAGTTGTTCATGAAGTCATTAAAACACTCTAACGACTCTTTTACAACTTTTAAGCGAGCTGTTAGCTTCAGTAAGATTGACGTTAACAACTTAATTTAAATTCAGACCCGATGAATGCACTTATAATAGAAAATGCAATGTAAAGATTTGCGTTAGGTTAGGCTAGTTACAATTTACGTAAAGGCTAGTCTGAATGGGTATAAGTAACACTAGAATAGTAAAAGTTGACAGTTTAAAAAATCTTCTATAAGGGCAGTGGTAATGGTCTATACTGCCAATGTTAAATTAAGCAAGTTATTGTACACTTTTCTCATAAACTATTAGGACTATAAGTTTGAAACTTTTAAAGTGAAAACTTCTTATGGCCCGTTCGGCACTTTTTACGTGTGTATCCGAATGAAATCTTGCGCACCGTACCACAATCGAATCATGATGTAAAATTCATGCACGCTAACAATGAAGTGGACATTGTGCTTCCTCATTTTTTAAATAGTGTTAAAATAGTTTACTTGGTAATACCTCTGAAATTGACATTGTGCTTCCTTATTTCATAAGTTGTTTTAAAATAGTTTACTTGGTAATACCTCTGAAATTGATATTGTGCTTCCTCACGTTGTAAGCTGTGTTAAAATAGTTTACTCGGTACTGTTAAAATAATCAAATTTCAGATTAAAAAAATATGACCAACGATTTATATTCATTACAGTTTTCACTTCTGTCGGCACTCCCGCGACTGCTTTCTTATTTTTTTTATGCACATCTATGGCACAGTATATTTAGAATGATATAATTTTCATTCCTCTCCTTTTATAATAAAGTACCAGGAGACCGAGCTAAAGCTCGATTATAAGCAGGGCTATGATTTCAATAATAAATATTGGATTATTGAGTTTTGAGGTTAGGCCTATAATATTAAACAACTAAATAAAGGGTATATACAACATTAGGCTTACCTGTAATAAAAATACAGTTTAAAAGATTAACCATAATCTCAACGCTATGCCTCAGAAATAAGTCAGGCCTAAATTAAAGTTTAATATTTCAATATCGATTTAGGCCTAGGGCCTAGTTCGCTCACGTCAATAACTATTATTGCAAATTTCCGTGAACATCGTTTAGGTTAGGCCTATAACATTAAACAACTAAATAAAGGGTATGTTTATTTAGCAGAAGTATTCGTTGCCATGGTAACTATAAATAGATACAACATTAGGCTTACCTCTAATAAAATACAGTTTAAAAGAAAACAGATGATTATTGTAATGGCATTGAAAACATTTGCATCAGCTGTGCTTTGTATTGTTTAAAATGGACAAATTTCACTTTTTAATTTAATAAAAAGACGTAGAAAACGAATTTTCCCAGACTGGTGACCATTTCCAATCGATTTCTCGTGGCCAAAAGCCCCATATAAAATCAAAAAATCAAAAATCCTTAGACGGAGATTCCAGATCCATTTAGCAGACAGACAATTATCTCTCGCTTTAGAAGACAAGATACTAAAAATTTACTTCCATTTTCGATGTTTACGTATTCATATAATGATTAGGTTATGCTATCATGAAATCATTTACAAGTTTAATAATCGTAGTCTTACAAAACGTGTCTCGACCATAAATCATAGAAAATAGAGTTGAGTTGTTATGTTCAGACGCTATAGGAATTAACTGTCAGAACCAGAGCAACTAAATAAATAACTTAATACAATGTGTTTCCACTAACGTATTGCTTCAAACAAATTCTTATTCTACAGGGTGAGTTTCTACTGACACCATTAACTTCGCCAGCGTGTTCTACTCACTAAATGGAATAAAAAAGTTCATACGGACCCATGTCCTCTCAACCGTTTGGCTGTAGTCGCGTATTTTGTGTTTTTTTCATGCT
>JAGFPH010005491.1:51580-67939 GCA_018207615.1 Philaenus spumarius | reverse complement strand
ACCAAGTAAACTATTTTAAAACAACTTACGAAATAAGGAAGCACAATGTCAATTTCAGAGGTATTAACCAAGTAAACTATTTCAACAATATTTAAAAAATGAGGAAGAACAATGCCCACTTCACTGTTAGCGTGCATGTATTTTATATCGTGATTCGATTGTGGTACGGTACGGTATTGTGCGTGAGATTTCATTCGGATACACACGTAAAAAGTGCCGAACGGGCCATAAGAAGTTTTCACTTCAAAAGTTTCAAACTTATAGCCCTAATAGTTTATGAGAAAAGTGTACAATAACTTGCTTAATTAAACATTGGCAGTATAGACCATTCCCGCTGCCCTTATAGAAGATTTTTTAAACTGTCAACTTTTACTATTCAAGTGTTACTCATACCCATTCAGACTAGCCTTACGTAAATTGTAACTAGCCTAACCTGACGCAAATCTGTACATTGTATTTTCTAATACTTTCAGGAGTCTGAATTTAAATTAAGTTGTTAACGTCAATCTTACTGAAGCTAACAGCTCGCTTAAAAGTTGTAAAAGAGTCGTTAGAGTGTTTTAATGACTTCATGAACAACTGGAAACAACTTATAACTCAATTAGTGCAGTTTAAGAGTATTTTTTCTTCAAGAAACAGTTAGCAATTCTTAGAACTTACAATTAAACAATTAATACTTTGTAAAAAAATAAACTGTAAATTCTAGCACTGCATTATAATTAATTAAGTATTGAATCTAGTTGTATATAACCATAGATCATGAATAATAAAATAGATCTTGCATGCATACGGAGGCTGTGTGCCGAAAACAATGTTGTCGGGAAAATATTGCCTGATCGCGACGCGAGGTAGCGCTAGGGAGAAATCATTGGTAGCATTGGTGTTACACACAGCTTCCGTCGTTTCCCCAATAGATCGCGCCACTATCGTCGAATTTTCAGAGGATTGAAATATTGCATTGGATCGGAGTTCTATTAGGTTATAAAAATACAATAATATAATTTATTATACAAATTATATCTGCTAGGATCCATGAAATAAGTTTTAGTACAATTTTGTGCCAATCCTAACGTAACACTTTCACTTAAGGGTCGGCGCTAGTAAAACAGAAATCAACCTGCGACTCCCTATAGCGGCAGTAGGTTACGCGGACATTGCTCATCCTAAATCCATTTAAAACCCGCAATTATTCAAATAGCGTCTTTTAAAAAATACCAAACTCTTGGGGACAAAATTCTTCATCCGAATGGCTTGGTAATTTTTCGCTATAATTAATAGTGACAACATAAAAAAATATTAAAAATCAATGTTTTAAATTGTTAATGAATATTAAACAAAATATTTTTCTTAATTTTTAAAAATCCATTTGCATGCATATTGACCTTATTTTTAAAATGGCATATCGTTTATAATTTTCCGATCAAAAATAAAGGAAAAATTTGGATTTTAATTTAACATTAATCGTATGGAGTGTCAGCCAACATGGCCGACAGCTAGAGCCGACCCTTAAGTTTGTCGACGCGTTTCGGAGTTCCTCCATTATCGAGACCTATTTCAGTACTGGATTCATCCGTTATGGAATCGTTTAGATATAGTTAGCCACGCCACTCCTACTACCGGCACTGCTTCTTATGTAACCTGTTTTGTAATATGTTATGCAACACGTTATGTAACCTGTTATGCAATATGTTATGCAACACGTTATGTAATTTAAACCTACTCTTTAATTTCCAAAATCTAAAATTGCTAAAATTGATGAAAATATAAAATATAAAAATAATAATTATTATAATAATAATAAATTGAATTAAATTAAAGAGTAGGTTTATATTGCATAACGTGTTGTATAACATATTACATAACGTGTTACATAACAAATTACATAACATGTTACATAACGTGTTGCATAACATATTACATAACAGGCTACATAAGAAGCAGTGCCGGTAGTAGGAGGATTGGCGTGGCTAACTATATCTAGACGATTCCATAACGGATGAATCCAGTACTGAAATAGGTCTCGATAATGGAGGAACTCCGAAACGCGTCGACATACTTAAGTGAAAGTGTTACGTTAGGATTGGCAGAAAATTGTACTAAAACTTACAATAATATATCTTAAGTAAAACTAAGGCCGGTCTCTAGGCTCGATCTTTCAGACCTATGTTGCATATTTCAACTGTAGCGGACGTAAGTTTGAATGATGTATTTACAGACGATTTTTTTAGAAAAAGAATAGTGCTGCCAACCTAAGCACATTGTACTAATTGAATTGTAAATTCTCACCGGTAAACATCTATCTATGACAGTGTAACTTCATGCTATTGTTTTGTTCAATGTTTGCATTTCTGTTACGCAAAACACCTTAAAGTAATGATACTACCAACTTCATAAACTGGAAACATACTGTGACTAGACACTGTAAATTAGGAATGCATTCAATTTTAATATTGTATTTTCATCGATTGAAAAAATACATCGACGAGTGGAGTACATTGGCACCAGCGACCACAGAATAAAAATAGACTTTATGGGCGCAGAGTTTGATATTATGAGTCACCGGCCATGAGTCACCCTAGTCCCGAGCGTCCACCCGTCTTCGCTCTGGCTCTGCGACACTTATTGTGCACATTTTTCCAGTGTTTCTTTATTTGAAAAAAAAAGAATCACCTTCTTTATTTATTTGTCAGGAATCACTTGACAAAAGTAGACACTTTTTAGGCTAGTAGACTTTTATTTACCAAGTAACAGAAACACAAAGATAAAGTTATAGCTTTTTATTTGTACTTGTTATATACATTGTAATTCGATATTATGAGTTACTTTTTCCTACAATAAAGAGGCTTTATTTATTCACTTCTATACAGTATAATGACGTAATATCAATACACTTAATAATTCTCATGATATATAGTTTGCTAAGCCATGTTGATGTTGTCATTGCTATATACTTATTTTTTCATTCCTATATGTTACTTTTTCATACTATAAAGAGTTACAGTATTATTTATTGATTGATTTATATAACGTAATGTTAATACACTTAAATGTAATTTTATATAGTTTGTTAAGCCATATTGATTATATGGTAGACAATGTTTAGATTTTAAATAAATCTTTAGTTTCATACAACATTTTAAATCATTTTACCTTTAATCTTTTTAATCTTAAGGTTTTTAATGAAAATAAATTTTTTTACTAACGGGGAAAAACAAATCGTCTGCCAGTACGGTTATAACGCTCCGTGAGATTGGGCGAGATTCTAACCTTTTGTAAAATCTACACTATTTAACCTAATTTATTGAAAAAATATGTTTCATAAATTTAACTTATTGGCTCAAATTTTTACGCTTACACACCTTGTCTCCGACCAAAAAACAAAAAATTCCTCACATACATTTTTCATGTCACTATTTAAAGTTTCATATAAGGTCTTAGCTTTGGTTAGTTAATTAAACATAAAAAAAAAATTGTATTAATTATTTGAATATATTCAAAGGAATCAGTGTTTTGTAAGAGTTCAAAACAACAGTGTATTTGAAACACACGCATCACATTTTTAGCGTCATCTCAGAGTCGTTTCTAGACGTTCCCAATATGGCGGACTTAGGCACACTTTTCATACTGTACAGGTATAGGGAATGCCCATGAAGTCGATGATTGGCACTTGATATAAATCGAATGGATTGGAATGGTAAAAATCTATGAATATCGAATTCCCTAATTTTTAGTTTGATTTAAAGCACGGTAAACGTTAAGTACTTATATTTGATAGAACTTTATAAAGTGAAAGTTTTGTGTGTTCCTGTTTTGTTAGTTTTTATTGTACATATTTTATCCAGTAATGTTAAGTCATTTGTAAAAGTGCAGGAATAGTAGAGTCTGGCAATCGTGATTGTGACATGCGCAACCCGTTCTAAAAATACTTCTAATATTTTCCGAGTTAAATAATTTGTGAATTGAGTTTGTTTTAAAGTGTTTTATTTCTGTTTCATAATTAATTAAATAAAAATTTTTAAATTATATTTTCCGTTTTTATTTGTTTAAATCTTTCAGAAATAGAATCGAACATTGCAATTACTTAGAGCATTTTCTTCCCCAAACGTTGGCACTCTGCCACAATACGGCGAGGTGGCGTGTTGTAAACTTTAGCCATTGTAGCGAACTGGGTGACCGCATTCAACCGCTGTTGAACAATTAAAATTGAAATTTGTACGTTATTAATTATGTATACCATTTTTATTTTAATGTATGACTGGTATACATAGGTACTAGGTTAACTGCCAAATTTAGTTCAACATAAGTTGTTGGATGATATAAATGCAACTAAATCCTAATACTGTTTGAACCCGTTTGGATGTTTTTGGGTTATTACCAATTGTGTTATAATTTAAAAAGTATTTCACGTAATTATTTTGAATTATTAAGTAACGACCTATGTTTATTCACTGAAAAATGTGTTGATGTAAATTCCGTGGAATTCCGAATTCATTTAAAAATTGGTTGTGTAGGTTTTTAGACATTACTGTTGCGACACCGGTTTAAAGCTACTATAATATTTGGTTTTAAGTTGATGAAACAGTTGCAAACTAACTTCTAAATTAATTTACTTAGAAAAAACACGAAACTTTCGGTTAAATTTTCTTTATTTTGTATTTTATAATGTTCTTTAAGAAAGAGAAGGATCATTGCATATATGAATAATAACTACCCAGGTGATAACCTGCTTTCTGTACTTAAAAAACAGCCAAGGGAGGATAACACACCTGGGCGCTTTCCTTTATCTAATCCTTATATAATAGAGAATCCAAAAGGAAAAGTTTTAACTTTAACAATACATTTTATTTTTAAGACATAATTTGCATTTATCTCAATAGATCTACATTACGAAAACGTCTAATTTTACTCAATGTGTGTCTTTCATAATAGCTTGGACTGTATGAACTTTAAAAGATAAATAATAACGCAAAACCTTACATGAATAAAGTACTTTAGTATGTAAAATCGAAACTTGGATCCAAGGATGTGTAGTACAAACATCATCTCCTATAAAAGCAATTGTAAGTACGCACGTAGATAACAAAATAGTATAGGGCATCATTTTAAAGACATTATTGAGCACTTTATGCCAACAATAAACTCCACTTAAAACATATAACAGCTGTTTCCGCTCATCTTGTGTAATAAAAAAACTTAGCCTAGATTATACTTTGTAATTATGCTTACATCTTCAGCAAAAACAAACTTTTTATAATGTCCGGATATTGGTAATTTTTGTTTAATTTAGGCTATACTATACAGGTTGTCCCATAAGTAAAGTCCCAAACTCTGGAAAATGGTTATATGGGTCAAAATAAAGAGAAAATCAAGAATATAATTTTTTCCAAAAAAGCTTCGTTTACAAGATATCCGCCATTTTGTAATTTTAACAAAATAATTAATATCTAGAGAACGGTTTGACTGATTGAGTTCAAACTTGGCATTACGGTTAACCTAACAATGATCTATATCAAGAAAAATAATCCATTCTACCCAATCATGCGTTTAAAAATGGCGGCTGTTTAAAAATGTCAAAGCTAAAATAACATAAAAACGTAAACTTTAACAAAAAACGTCAAGACACCCTGACGGATGGTGTAAACTGTCAAAACAATCGGATGAAGGATAATAGCTAAGTTACGTGTAATAATTAGTTTGTTCAACCCGTCATCCTATACCAACACAGTAAATACTACAATATTCTATGTACATTTGCTGCCGTTATGTTGAACTTAGCTATTATTTTTCACTGATTGTTTTGACAGCTACACCATCCGATAGGGAATCAAAAGGGCCACAAAAGAGGTGTCTTGACGTGTTTTGTTAAAATATACGGTTTTTGAGTTTTTTAGGTTTGAGATTGTCAAACAGCCGCCATTTTGAAACGCATGATTGGATAGAATCGATTTTTTTCTTTGAGGTAGATCATTGTTAGGTTAAACTTCATGCCAAGTTTGAACTCAATCAGTCAAATCGTTCTCTAGTTATAAACTATTTTGTTAAAAATACAAAATGGCAGATTTCTGGAAAACGAAGAGTTTTTAGAAAAAATGTTATTCTTGATATTCTCTTTATTTTGACCCATAGAACCATTTCAAGGAGTTTGGCACTTTACTTATAAGACTCACTGTATATGATCGGTTTTGAGATTAAAAATCGTTGAATACGTAGGCTGTTTTACAATCCTGTTTTTACTTAGTTCTTGACAGCCTCAACAAAAACCTATGCTTATAAGTTTAAAACTATATTTTAAACTATCTCGATCTTGTTTTATTTCAATTTTAGCTATTAATTATTAGCGAATTTCCATAGGAAAGATGAGCTATTGCAGCGACCCTTAGGTCGGGGGTAGTAAACGAGCATAGATCATGGGCACAAGAACACGTTTTTGGGGTGGCATTAGAAATTATATGTATATATGTGTCCGCACTCTAACGGACGTATTTTAAGTCCGATTAAAATCCTACAACCGGAAGCAGGTTTTTTTACTGGTAATAACTGTGTTTTGAAATTTTTCATACTAGAATTAAACCTTTTTGGGGTACAGAAAAAATTAAATTAAGGCTATCATTCTGCACATTTTGTTTTTTACGCGAATGTATACCTCGTTTGGTTCCCTCAAAATCGATCAAAACCTCATAAAAGAACCCAGTCCAAATCCACGTGGAGGATTTTACCGTGTGGACATCCGATCCTAGGCCGACGGCGTAGTTTGTACGCTGAGAGCGAAGCGACGCAGTTCGTAACCCGTGACTTCAAGGACGAGGTGCAAATTAGCAAAGCGAGTTCTTCGCTGCTAGCGGAACGAGAGAGCGCGTCAGTCGAAACTGGAGGCTAAGGTGCAAACAATTTCTACTAATATATGTCGTACACAGAGGCAGCTATTCAGTAGATACATTTCCCAAATTGTTGATTGAAACAATAAAACATAGGCCTATAAACGTAATTAGGGAAATTCGCTCAACTCACGTCAGCGGTTCAGCTGCGTGGTCGAATTATTGCTATTGTAATAGAATCACAAAAGTTTTAGCTGATGTTAATCTACAAATATAGGCATACTGTTTTTAAAAACCTAAGTGGTTTTTAAAGTGAACGTTAATACAGCTTTACCTAAACAGTAGTTTTAATATATTGGGGGGTTAAAAACACTGATTCAAGAATATAATGATAAATATATATTTTGACTTGCCGTCTACAATATTCAATTTGCTATCGTATACGACGGCCGTTTTAACTATTCAGCAATTTTCAAGGTTTTTCTTTGTTTGTAGCCGGATATCCTTTGTCACTTGTTAACAAAAAACACTCATTACAGTACATTAACACAACACAGTAATAAATACCACGATACATTATAAAAGATAAAACAGTCAATTCAAAAATCTTCGACTGGCTGGGCCCAACATTCCGATACGTACTGCGGACGATGGTCAATCACGCTAATCGATGGAGGGGGTTGCTCCGACAACGTATCGAACAATAAGTTAGAATCGAAGTTAAGTTTTTCATTTAATAAAATGTTATTTTCAATTTTATGATTCTTGTATATCTCGAATTGTTCAAAGGAATTCATAAAACAGCCCTTTTTACAACGGTGTAATATTTTAAGTGAGTCTTCCATAAGAATATGGTCAGCCAGAATAAGGTGTTCTATGAATTTAGATTCTGACTTTGTTAAGTGTGCAATTTGCTTTGGGGTTATTATTAATCCTACACCTTTATTATAAAGAAAACATAATATGATTTAGTGTATTGAAGGTTCCAACGGGATTGGCGCGCGAAGAATACAGGGATTTCCCCTAGTTAATAATAATAAAATTTTACTTCCATCTTTAACAAACAATAACTTTAAACAGAGAACACAAAAATGATTTAAAAAAATGATCTAACTTATATTTGGAGACATGATTAACTGTATACTCGGGTGTCATAGAGTTGCAATTCTAATTACAAAAGTTGCTTTGTGACTTCCTGGGACACTCGGCGTGGGAAGAGTGACATTTAAAAGCAAGGAGACGTAATATTCGTTGATCTAATTAAAAGTCAGAAACAAATTAAAGCAGTAACAGCTTAGTTAGAACTTTAATAATTGGAGTAAATTTAACACTATGAGCTTTTAATAAAATATGTCTTTAAAGAGCGAAGGTGTGGGCAACTAAATGCATCGCAGAGTCATGCCTCAGGTGTTCCTTATGCAATTCAGGCGAGATGGAGAACACCGAGGATTTTCAGCGAATTTCCATAGGAAAAATGAGCTGTTGCAGTGGCCTTTATGGTGAGACCCAAGGTTGGGAGTAGCAAATGAGCACCGATCGTGATCCCCGTTCGCGCTCTATCGGCCGCATTTTAAGTCCTATTTGGTTCAAATTTGGTACACATGTTGGTTGTCTACGTCGCTCGGACGAGTTCGTTAGCCAAAAAAATCCAACAATCGGAAGCACGTTTTTTGAACGGAAGTAAATATTTGTTGAGATTTTTCCTGCGAGAATTAATTTTTTTGAGTTTTTTCTACAAAAATATAAATGTAAGACGTTATTCTGCACATTTTGGTTTTTTACGCGACCTTATAGCTCGCTTGGTTCCCCCAAAATCGATCAAAACGTAAGATACCATAGAAGTACCCGGTTCAAAGCCATGTTGTGGATTCTACCGTTGGGTTGGCGTGCGAAGCACGCAATGAATTTTGTATTGAAGATAATAAAAATACGTAATGTTTTGTGTGTTGAAGATACTACCAATATTCGGAATGGCGTGCGAAGCACGCAATGCTTTGTGTATTGAAGATACTCCCATTATGCGGAATGGCATACAAAATGTCAGTCTATGATACTTTTTCTATGCAGTATGTTCTAAGAAATAATTTTAAAAATGTTCAGCTCTTTAGGTAAGGAAAGTTTAATAATTAATATTTATTGTTTTATGGGTTGTTTCAACCCTTAAATCAAAATTGAGCCTATGTTACTCAGGTATAGTGTAGCTTTGTATCAGTAAAACTATTTTTTCTATCGGTTCAGTAGTTCCAGAGATGATCCCCTACATACAAACAAACAAAATAAATTTTACCTCTCTATAATTTTACCTCAGGTAACCTCAACTGACTTGGATGTCTCTTTAGCTTTTCAGTTCTCTAAATATTGTTTCAGAGATTTCCCCTTTGGCATATTGAAGTTTCTTGAGAATTTATAAAATCTGGCCTATTAGTACATTTCGAAAATTGAATTACTGCCCATCTATATAAATAAAAATGTAAATTTTTACTTATTAAAATCTAAAATCTCCGACAGTTCTTCGCCGATTGCTTTGAAATTTTGACAGAACATTGCATTCGAATGCACGAAGGTTTTTATATATTTTTTTTTGAAAACAGCGCCCTCTGATCGATATGAAAATAACACAAACTATACTAATTAATGTGAGCGCCATAATAAATAATAATTAAATATGTTTATAGTTTGTACATTAATCAGCTATTTGATATAATATTTTCATTAACAGCTGATTCAAAATGTTAAACAATTATTTGTACTTCTAACTTTTTAGGTTAGGTTTGTGTTTAAGTGTAGGCATGTGGCTTACTTTTTCTATTGACCTTCATTATAACTGACCTGATATTAAGTAATTAGATTTTGACCTTTAACATTATTTACCATCTTAGCTTTGAGGTTATTATTATAAGCTACACCTTTATTGTTAACAAAATATAACATATGAGTGTAGAAGGTTCCTAGTTTTAGAATACAATTGTGCAAGGATGTCGGATAATAAATTCATCGATTGTTAGGCAAATAGTTGAGAAATAATAAGTGGCTTATCTAAGTAGTTTGAGGTTGGATGACTCGATCCACTTAAGTAGTTTAAACAATTCACCGCTCCAGGCAACTGTTCCAAGTTGTGTAATTAAGGAAAAACGATTTACGCTTAATTACTCAAAGATTAGTCAGGCTCGGGGGAAATCTACCGCCTCGTCTCGTCCTTGGCGTTATCCGACTGTAGAATGCGTTTTAATTATAAATTTGTGTGACAGCTTACGTACAAATACTCACATTTCTGTATTTCAAAACAAACTCGCAACGATACAAGTATTATTTCATTTATTTAACATCAATTCACGACTTTGCGAATATTGAAGAATAAAATAATTAGTAACTAATGAATGGTTGAAATAAAAATAATATCTTAAGCCATGTAAACCAACGTCTAAGTGTTATTTAAAAAAATACAAATTCCTGACGTTTATTGTCTTATTCGTATAACCAATCAGCAAAATCTTAAACGTCTGGTTACAATACTGATACCTATTTCTGGTAATCTACCAGGCCAATATCTGGGCGGTGTCTTTTAAATGAAAAAAATGTGGCCATTATTATAAAAAAAATTATGAAATTACAATTTATTTCTTAGGTATATTCATATTTTGCAGTACAGTAAGGAATAAATTCAACCTTTTTGAAGTTTGTTAAACCTGAAGTTTGTGCTTTTCTCACTTTCTAATTCTGGTTGGTAAAATATTTTTAAACAACTATGGGAGACCCCTGCGTTTCCGCACGCTGACCCACGATTGAACCTTCTAAAAACATATGTTATGTTTTATCTATAATAATATTATAAAGAGGTAAAGTTTGTTTGTTTGTTTGTTTGTATGTAGGGGGGTAATCTCTGGCGCTAATGAACCGATTGAAAAAATAGTATTACTAATAAAAAGCTACACTATCCCTGAGTAACATAGGCTATAATTCATTTCGGTAAAAACCTTTTTTTATTTTAATATTTGTAAATTTAGTCGGAAAAAGTCTTAGGTTAGGCCTGGAATGATAAAACAACACATGTATTTACATTTATTACCATAGCAACCAATTGAATAAAATAACAGATAATATAGATGATTGCTTCAATATTTCCATGAAGAGCTGATTTCAAAATTTGAAGCAATTATTTTTGTATTTCTAGCTTTTAGGTTAGGGTTTTAAAGCGTAGACCGGATCTTTGCTGGTTCTCTTAACTATTATTAACTGCTGTTATAAAATATAAGAAATAATTTAGTTTTAACTTTAACATTATTTACCATCTTAGTTTTGAGGTTATTATTAATAATACAACTTTATTATAAATAAAACATAACGTATGTTTTTAGAAGGTTCCATTGGGGGTTGGCGTGCGAAGCACGCAGGGTTCTCCCCTAGTTTAAAATAAAAGTGTGGGATTAATAACAACCTCAAAACTAAGATGGTAAACAATGTTAAATGTTCAAATCAAATTATTTCGTATATTTTATAACAGCAGTTATAATAAAGGTTATAAGAACCAGGAAGGCTCAGGTTAATCAAAAACACTTAATGAAAAACCTTACCAAAACGTTAGAAAAACAAATAATTGTTTCATATTTTGAAATCAGCTGTTAATATTGGTTACTTGCTACCAATTACAGTATATTATCAATAAATAGGCCTGTTGTTAAATTATAATATGTCTTATTTATTTTTAATTATGATGTAATATATTTTTTCTTATTTTTAAATTCCTCAACGCAAATTTTTATTGATTTGTGTATGTCGTAACGTGTTGGTTCAGCCTAGGCCTAACTTAAAATATTATTCTGTATAAGCTTTACATCCGAATCAACTGTTTTATCTGTTATTTTATTCAATTGTTCGCTATGGTAATGAATGTAAATACATTCAAGAAATATAATGTGTTGGTCCATCAGTCTAAGCCTAACCTAAAATCATGTTTATTTTGTTTTACCTGCCTTGACGGCAACATACACACGTAATTTATTTTTTTGTGCACATCTTTGCACAGTACGTTTCGGATGATATCAGTTTCATTTTTCAATTTTTGTTCTTTAGTTTTTCATAATGTTGCTTATTTATTGTTATTACAGCTGTTAGAAGCTATGGGTTTAACGCCCAACTTGATCCTATGAATTTGTTCCGACTAAATTTACAAATATTGAAATACAAAATGTTTTTATTATTAAGAATTCTAGCTTATGTTACTCAAGGATAGTGTAGCTTTTTATTTTAAAAAAATTTCAATTGGTTCAGTAGTTCCAGAGATACCCCCTACAAACAAACAAATTTTACATCTTTATAATATTAGTACATATAATGTGTTTTTTACTTCAACGAATGGATTTGTTCACAAAATCCTGTCTTAAAAGTTTGAAATACAAATAATTGTTTTAAGTTTGATATCAGCTGATAATGGAAACATTATAGGAAACAGCTGACTACTATTATTATTATAGTCAAGTAACATATGTAATGGCGCTTACATTTTTGTTAAGTATTGAGTATATTTTATGTTGTTTTTATGTGCAATAGATGCTACTGTTTTCAAAAAGTATATAAAAACACGCTTGTATTCATATGAAAGATTGTGTCAAAATTTCAAAAAAATCGGTGAAGAACGTTCGGAGATTATCGACTTTGAAAAAACGCACATTTATATTTTTATTTAAATAGATAATATGACAAAATTACCAAATTTTTAAATGTAATGCGGTTAAATGTTTAGTGTGTACACAGAACATAATAAAAAATATTTTACTTTGAGGACTCTATCGTCAATACATTCAGGAAGTTTTGTATCAATCCCACACTTCTCACCATTACATGAATAGAGTGAGAAAGTGATATCATTGGGTGGAAACGTGCAGAGCATTAGTCTTCGGTTACGATTCAATTTGCAGATGGAAAACATTTTAAACGCACCACTTCGAACTTTCATGCACCACATTTGTTGATTGGTACAAGTAAAAACCTTTAAGGATTTTGAAAATTATTGATGATGTACCAACATAGCAAACTTTCGTAAATAATTACATGACATATCTAACAAAAAATTCAGTAAATAATAATAATATGTCTTTATTAAATTTAATCTACAAAATTATTTGTAATATATAGAAACAAATATAGCTCCTGACAAATACTCTTGGTCCAAAGACCTTCAGAGGGGTTGCCATTACATGAGTTATCATTTTACTCGTGGAAAAAAAAGAATAAATAAAATAAATTAATCGATTACGTTGTTTAAAATAGGAAGGAAGACAAAACAAATAATAATACTAAAAATAAATTACTTAAAAAACAAACCCTTTAGTTAAACTAAACTTATATTTTTACAATCTTTAAATTCAAGTAATAATTATCTTTATAAGCAGTACTGAAAGAAAAATACCAATTTCTGAAGGAAACAAATGAAAATAATAATAAAAATAATAGTACTAAAAATGAATTACTTAAAAATTAAACTCTTTAGTTAAACTAAACCTAAATGCCCAGGATTTGCTGCAAAATTGATTGATTTTAGTCCAGTGACTTCCATTTAGGTGATTTAATAGTTCTTGAACAGACAGTACCTCGAAAATTTGGCGTCTAAACTCCTTGAGTATGGCACACGGCAAGGAAATGTCGGATGCCTTCCACTTCATTGATGTTGCACAGTAGCCCAGTCAATAAAGGGTTTGAGTGGGAACTAATTAGTGAAAAGCTGACATTTTGTTTATAAAATTGTTAATGTTCTTTATATTAGGAGAGCCAGTTTTGATTCGGGGGATTATTCCTACTCCTAAGTTATTAGGACCGTTCCATTCTCCATCAAATATGGACCCACCATTATTGGACTGGCTAAAACCGGCAAGTGTCAAGCAGCAGAACATGTTTTGTTTACTTTCAATTTATTAATACACCAATTTATTAATACTGTTGGTAGCGCTTGGGCCTGAGAACCAATCTACTTATGAAAACCAGTAACTGGACGAAAAGTGTATTCAGGATTTCCAAAATCATCCATAAGTTGAACGACAAAAGGAAGCTTAATCTGCTTGCTTATTCCATAACAGGTTGTGACACAACACCTTCTTTCTTTGATCTGGGAAAAATAAAATCTTTGGACATTTTACAAAAGTTCGAAGAAGCTCAAATACAAGCGTCGGTGTTTCTACGTCAAGATGATTCCAAAGAACTGAAAACAAACGGGGAAAATTTTATCTTAACAGAAAAAGCACATGAATTTCAATGAAGCTCGTTACTTGCAAAAATTGCAAAAAAATCTAATCTAAGCTAAGGTCAAACTTCGACTCTTGCAAAGCATCCCCCCTTCATCAGCATTTGTTCAGGGTTTATTTTCAAGTGCAGACATGGCTTGGTAACAGATTGGATGCTACAGTTTTGGAGTTGGAAGATGGAAAAGATGAAAGAAAATGGAGGTTACAGGAAGCTTTAACACCAACACTAAGTACTAAGTCTTTTGTAACTGATGACCTTCTGCACCTCGTGTCTTGCAGCTGTAAGACATCTTGTATTAAATATTGTGGGTGTCCGAAAGTAGAACTTAATTGTTTTAAGGTTTTAATGTGATAACAGTCCTAATAATGTAGATGAAATAATTGATGATCAAGAATAAACTGGATTGGAATAAAACAGTAGCAAGAATGTTTCCACTGTCTTAGGCCGGCCACACACGGAATCAGACACGGTCAGTCATAGTCAAAGACGCCTTTAGTCTTTTCTGTCTGTTTGACTGTTATTGACTGATCCTGTGTGTGGGGTTTTAGTCACTGGGCGTCATTGCCTCCCTCCATTTTCAGTTCTTCTGTCCACCAGATTGTTGTATTGTGTGCATTTAGTGCTTATTGAAAGTTTTTAACCTAACTTTGAAACGAACTTTGAAGAGAAGGAAGAGGAAGCTATAATTATGATGTGGAACTTGATTAATTTGTTTGAAAAGGCACTAATAACAAAGATCTTTGGGTACACCCTATAAACGAGAAGAGGAGCCTCGTAGAATTTATTAAGGAATTGAGAACCATCCCAAAAAATCGAAAACTACTGTCGAATGAAAGTCGAAACGTTCGAATACATCTTGGAAAAAAACCAGATTAAGATTAAAAAACAAAACATGAATTCGAGAAAATCAAGTGACAAGGAGGGGTTGTGCGCAGGTGGCTCTGACGGACACTGTCTGCTAGCTTTTAACTAAAGGTGTCTTTTGAGGGAGCTGCGTCAGTCAAGGAAAACACATATTTAGACGTCGGTTTGTGTCTGTTCGTCTCGTTCGATGCAGTGTGTGGCGACCCCATAACCACCCATGCTAAACCCTCCGTTTTAGTTGCTATTAGTCAAACTGACTAAACGTGACTGACCGTGTCTGATTCTGTGTGTGGCCGGCCTTATATAAAACTGAAACTCTCTACTTTTATGTGCCAGTATTGTATATATCCCAGAAAATTTTAAGATATTGTAAATAGCAATTTGAGTGATGAATGGATGGTCCATGAAGGTTTTTTGACAGTAAACAAAACATGTTCTGCTGCTTGACACCTGTAAGGCCCAATAAGGCCTATTTTCCCCCTTTATTGGCTTGGCTAAAAGAAATCATATTGTGTGTTTATCACTGCAATAATAAATACCAGAAAATAAATAAATAATGAAAAATAAATGTTCACGTCTATTTAACCATTGTAATACCTATAATTAGACCACCTATACAAATAAAAGTCCAAACAATAGGCCTCTACTGCAGATTGACCGCTGATATGCCAACGGGCTGATCCGGCCCTCGAGGACTCGTACGCTCCGCGCCGCACCATCTCCCTTTGCCAGGCCGATTAAGTCAACTGTCTGCACTTAACATTTATAAAACTTATATCAATATAAAGATTGCAAAATAGCCTAAAAGTTTTATTTGAGCCATTTTTTCATAACTTGTCTCATATTAATAAAAAATAGCTAAACATGTAATTATTGTAATAGAAAAGTTAAAATTTTAACATTAAATTTAAAAATACACGGTCAATAATTGTTTTATAGCTTAAACGCAAAGAACATTTTTGATAGAGAATATTATAAGGATTTCAATAACGAAATAAAAATTACTCTATCGCTTTTTATCTCTTAGATATTGACAAAATAAAAAATCTTTCAAAAGTGAACTTTAAGGTGGGTAGGGGGGGAAGCAAGAGTGGGAGGGGCGGGGACTTTTGTGTAAATACTCCTTTTATACTATTGTAACATCTGACAAAATTTCAGCTTTTCACTAATTACTTCCCACTAAGGCCTATTTTTTCCCTTTATTGACTGGGGTACAAGGAACACAGTTTGTACGTAACTGAATATGAATATTTATTTAAATTTATTAATTCCATCCTGGCTTTTAAAAACCAAATAATTAAATAATATGTCTTGTCACTTTTTGAAGTGATAACTTCTATTGGCCCGTTGGGCACTTTCGACTTGGCTATGTTTTCGAAATCTCGCGTCACGCCAGATTTCTCGCGAGATCTTGCATCACGCCAGATTTCCCGCGAGATCTCGC